>VZSE01005673.1:68545-178002 GCA_013398275.1 Promerops cafer
TGGGCGGGCTTCCCCCTCCCCTGCCCGGCCCTGCCGCGGGCGCGGTGGGCGCTCCCGGCACGCGAACCGCCCCATCCACGCCCGTGGAAGCGCCGGCAGCCGCCCCGGCGCTCGCACACCTGCGGCGCCCCAAACACAGGTGTCCCGCGGAGCCGCTGCCACCCGCAGGAGCGGGAATACCTCACACGCAGGCTGCGGGTGCCCCCGGCAGCTGTGCCGGAGCCGGGGCTCCCCGCGGCCTGGGAACCATCGCCCAGCGCACAGACAAGCCCGAGCAAGGAGCCTGTCGCAGCCCGAACACACGCGGCGCACTCCAGCCTCATTTGCGTTTGTTCAAGAATATAATATTGACATTTTTACCGTGTAATTACACCCCACTGTAGAGCGTGAATCCCCGGCTGAAGGCCGTGCCAAAACCCACACATCACCCCATCCCCAACCCAGCCCCATCCCACCTCCATTCCCAGCCAGGGATTTCTCACAGCTGTTACTCCTTTGGCAGGTAAAATTGGCTCATACATTATTCACTGAAATTATCATTTCCTAAATAATGTCTGACCTTTCAGGCTGCGAGCAAAAGCAGGCAAGTATTCTTGTCCACCCCTCTCTCCCACCCCCATTTCACTGCCCTTTCTCTTTTGTTTTGTTCTGTGAGAAATACCGAGCTGTTTCTAGTTGTAATGGCGGTTTATACACATTAGTAAATCTTCAGAATGAAACTTTGTCTTTGTTTCCTTAATGGCAGCTATAAATTAGCACTCTTTTCTCACTGAAGCATAAGGCTTCACTGCTTTTGAAATGATCAAAGTTATTCTCTTTCTAAATCCAATGAGAAGCAACCTTTTGTGTCTCCTGGACGGTTTCAGTCTTAGTCAATCTTATCTATAAATACATAAAGCTGCTCATTAAACACTCCAAGGATTCTCCAGCCCTGCACCATACCCCAGTCCTCCCCTCACCAACAGAAAGCAATAAATGAATGAAGAGTTTCTCGGCAGTTTCCATGGTCTCATGAATAAACCATCATACTTGGGGTGGGAATTGGCACACCTACACATTTCTCATCCAGGGATATCACTCAAGGTGTCTCCACAAACAACTCTCCCACATGGACAGAGGAGCCATCTCCCATCCAGGCACATGACTTCAAGCCACCTTATAGAAAAGCTGGTACACATTTCAGGCACTGTCCAGTCAAGTTCCCTCAATGAACTTGACCAATATTAATTTAATTAACTTTCATCACAAGATTTGCAAAAGACATAAAGAACACATATGGAGAGTGCAGCAGAAAAAACAGTAAGAGACACTGAAGAGTCATGTAACCAAAATATCTAAAGTTTTCTGAGGCACTGTAAAAGCAAAGCATCTTTCTTATTTCTGTAAACTAAAACATAAAGTGAGACATAAATATTTGGGAATGCCTGAGTTCAAAAGATCTCACTGCAGCTTGGAAAACAAACAGAACAATATCAAATTTATCTTAGCTAATGAAGCCATTTCTTATACATAAATCTCTAAGTGTTTTGTGAAGGATCCTGGCTATTATTTCACATACAACACACATTTGTTTATGATGAAGAATTGCCACTAAAATATCTCTTTAAAGACACAAACCAGACAAGCTCAGACCTCAGCTCAGATGCCTTTCTGCAGCCTTTTTAACTATTTCTACAGAGTCACAGTGACAGATGACTGCTCTGGGCACGAAGACCATTACTGGGAGAAAGAAGCTAGAAAAATTCTTAAGGTTCAACTTCAGCACTAAGTTAAGTATGAGGAAAGGAAAACAACCATACCAGGGCAGTTGGACAGGAAGACACCCCAAATAGGACTCTCTGGGGACTTTTTTCAGCAATCTAAAATAAAATCAAGTAACGAAGTTTCAGGGAGGAAAATAGCTTCTAGAAAATATCTACTTCCATAGAGATAAGACCCCCAATTCCCCTCTGCTCTCTATTTTCACTATCACGTGCAGTTGCCTCACATCGAGAGATTGAGACTAAGCTGCCACAGTGCAGCTGAATGTAAAATCTGCTTCAGACACTACACCTGATGCCCTGAGATGAATACTTTTGTCTGAAAAATTTGGGTTAAAAACTGCTTTATGCTTCATAATCCTTGTTAAATTTCATTATTTAATGACGACTAATCATTATTTGAAGACATGTAGATTGCCATTTCATCTGCACTCAAATGAGAAGTAGCAACTCTGCTGGCCTGAGCAACACTGGATCATATTGACCCAAAATTTAGCATGACTGAGCAAGCATAATGAGTGCTTGTGACAGCAGCTGAAAACAACTGGGAGGGCTGGGAGATGCCAGAACAGTAAAAGTAAAGAAGATGCTAACAAGTGAGGAAATACTTTCAAATATTTAATTGTTCCAAAGCACACAAAATGTCTCAGAGCTGTAGTTTCAAGCCTTGCTCATCTCCAGATGTACACTGAGTTTTGAGCAATTGTTTTCCTTTGAAATGTATTGCTGAAATTTTTGCACTTCACATCTTAGTGTCCCAGGGTTTTCCAAGGTACCAAATAGGTTGTTGAATTCTGTGCAAAAAGAACACATAGTAAGTAATCAGCAGGACCTGCACAGGACTCACCTGAGACAGAGGAAATTTGTGGATTCTCTGGTCAGAAGGGGCATTAAAAACCCTCTCAGGTAATTTATATGCCTTGTCTAAGTCTTTTTATGCCATTTGTAGAAAAACTTTCCCAAAACAAACATCAGATCTGCTAGTGACATTTTAAATGTTAACACGCCACTGTCACTGAAATGAAGAAGAGTTCCTGTTTATTGTAGAACTGAATACAGCATGGCCTATTAATGCACACACATTTCTGAGTTAATAAGGAAAAAAGGAGACACTTTGTCATGTGAAATAACTTTTAGACATTTGTATTTCCTTGTGAGAACTTTCCAAGTCATTGCTACAACAAATGGTAACATTTCTAGACTGGAGCAGTCAGTAAACAGTCCCTGCCTCTGCACCCAGCAGTTGCACAACACACTTTGCCCACCAAGGCCCTGCTCTTTGTGCTTCTTTCCCTTCGAGGAAATCTGAAAAACCTGAGGCCAACTGTGATGAGGTGAATGTGCTTCTGAAGCTGCACTTACCTCAGCTCCATCCAGGCCTGCCCCACATCCATCCTGGTGCCCTGCAAGGCAATCAGGAGCAGCAGGTCCATCCCAAGCCCAGGGAGCAGAGATGGCCCCAGCTCCTAAGGCAGGTTTGGCATCTCTCACAGGCTCAGCATGCCCACAGCAGGTACCAAGGCCATGACTGCACCCGCACAACTGTCCAAGGATGAGGCCAGAGCATGGCTCAGGCTGAGTTCACCCTCTGGCATCTCCCCAGGGAGACCACAGGGTGACACCATCAGTAGCTGGCAGTGCAGGATCACCCCCAGCTCAGGAAGGTCGATGTGGTTCCCCCAAGAGGGGTATTGACATTTGTTATTTCACTTTGCTTAAAAAAAAGCCTCCATCACAGACCAGGGGGGTGTGAGAGGTGAAGCAACAGAGATACCTCCAAATTAATGATCCAGCTCCTTCCCTTCTGTCTTCCCTGGAAAATTCAGTGATGACCTCACACAGTCTGAAACAGAGGGAATAGCAGCACATCTGAGTGTGTGTGCTCACAGACACCTTCCAAGGTCTGCGCTGGTCCCTTTGCCTTCCCCTTCTCCCCATTCCCTGATTCCTGAGCAGGCATCTCTTCCACTGGCGGCAGTCTGACTGACAAGTATGGCCTGGGGGAAGGCTACCTTGGAGCTGGGAGGGAGGAGCTGTAGTTGAACAAATCAGACACAAAACTGTACAACAAAGGTCTCCCGAAGCGAGCCGCTAAAATGTCCCACAGACCTGCAGCCAGGCAATGAGCCAGATAATCAGCCAAATTATAACAGGGTTTTTGAAAATAGCACATTAATGCTATTTTTTCATGTTAGAAGACAAATTTTATTGCAATTCAGCAAATGAGCTACACCTGTAAAACTGCTTTGTATATCCAATTCACATTTAATGTCCAATGGATTGAAATGTCACAGGAAAAACAAAAAAAGGAAAACAGTACCTGGTTTTGTCATTATAATGTAAACATCAACACGGCCCTTAAAAAAAACAAGCCAGTGATTTCCCCATGTAGTAAAATATATAGTTTATAAGGTATTGATGCTTTATCTTAGTTTAACAGCCAATCTCTATATATAAAATAAACAGCTACAAAGATGTGAAATATGTGTATAATTGCTTCAAGTATTTTCAAGTATCCTATAGTCTTTTCACTACGGACAAAATTCATTTGACAATATACAGAAAAAGTTAATTCTGAATAGTTTCACTGCAGAAATCTTAACACATTCATGAATTTAAAACACATAAAAAGTATGGATCACCCAGCTATTAAGTCCCATTTGAACAGTTTGAAAAATACTCTTTGTAATGGAAAAAGTTGTGGAATAGTCTCCAGGTTCATTAATATGTTTTCAGCTACAGAATATCAGGTGGTTAAAGTTTATGGCAGGTAAAGGCTTTTTTTTTTCATAAACTTATCATCACAGTATTTAATTACATTTAAACCAAGTCTTTATTAATTTGCATTTTCTTTGTGTATAAAGTACCATTGTAGCATTAACCAAAGAAGCCTAAATAATTGATAGGTGATAGCCTGTTTTTTCCTCTCAAATCAGGTATGAGCCTGTAAACATGTTTGGCCAGTTTAGCACTACGTATTTACTGCATGATGAACTGCTTATTTTTTTATCACTGCATTTCTCGCTCCAGAATGAATGTGTATTGTTAAAAAAATTATCTTTTCTCATTAACTTTTACGAAAAAGCCCCCACCAAACAACAAAACAGCACAGCCACACTAACTGTACCTCCCAAACCTGCCCCCTTATTTTGGAAAAGTAACAGGAAAAAAGTGAAAACTGCATTACAATGAACAAAGGGAGAAGGATTTTACAAAGCTCTGGATAAAAAGGTACTGACTACACCGTTTGTTCCTATAAAGTTCGGCAGAACAGCATGGCAAGTGCAAATGCTGGATCCTAACCTTATCATCTGGGACTGCTGCTAGGAACAGCCATGAGAGAAGTGGGTGGGTTTGTGGTGAACACTGCAGAGAGGTGGGGATTGTGGCTGCTCCTACAGACTGGACTGTTCTTACACAAGCCAGCCAAATCTCTCCCCAAAATCCCGACACAGGCTATATTTAATATCTTGCTCTTCCTTGGTTGCCTTTGGAGCTAACAAAACCAGCTTTTTTTCTGCTGCATCTCAGAGCCTTCTACTGCCTCCTTCCACTCTACAGTGAAGCAAACCCCTCCAGACTTGGAAGTCCATGGCAGAAAGTGCTTTGAACCCTAACAGGATTAAGCACAGGCCCCCTGTGAGAGGAGGAGAAAGGTCTACCTCAAACTGGTTTGTCCTGTGAGAATGAAGTAACCTAGGAGCTGGAAGATGATCTCTGTGTCTTCCTTTTGCACTGGACAGCCAGCACCCAGGATGTTCTCACTGATGGACAGCATCATCCCCATGGGCCAGCCAAGGAGCCCACCCTTGGCAATCACCAAATCCCAGCCTCTGCCCATCCCAGGTATCCCAAACTGTCCTAATGAGGGCAAAACAATCCACACCAAAACAGCCGTTAAGCCAATGGTATCATGTCTCACTAGGTAAACTTGTGTAAGGAAGAAAAAAAAAGATAAAAAAAGAACCTTACTTCAGGGTAATTACCTCATGCAAGATAAAATTAATCCATCCTTAATACTATGAGAAATATGGTTTTAACAGGATCAACTCATCTGTTAAGGTCAAAATATGGAACCTTCCTTTCTTACTTAATATTCCCTGTGAAATATACAGGCATAGTAAAGTCATTTTCAACATAGCTGAAACAAAAACAACAACAAAAGAAAACAAATGAACAAAAAACCCCAAAATAAAACAATTTTTTTTTTTGCCATTATTAATGCATAACCAATTTAGGGCAGGTGTAAAAAGACTATACTAACATATTAAGTTGAACATATGAAATTCTTAGAATGCAGTAAAACTGTTTTTATATTTTTGCCATTCCAAAGTGGGAAGAAAAATTAAAAAAACACCAACAAAACCAACCCTGCACACACAGAGAATACTCCTGTGAAATGCTCCTGTAAACTGAAAGAATTCACACCCACCCCATGTGAGAAGTGGCTCAGACATTGTCCTCACATCTCCTTAATGCTACTGTGAAATCAAAGAAGAATCTTGCTCTCACAAGTAGTGACAAAAGAACTTCTCAGTTTAATAATGAAATAAATAGGACAGAAGTAAAAATAGTCAAAAATTTAATACATGTGCTATACTCATAAATTGTGGAAATAAAACTGTCGCAAGATGTGACTAAGCTGTAGGTAAAGTAAAAGTGCTACAACATTTTGTATGGACCAAAAAACTTGGACTCTGCTTCTCCAAAGAGAGACAATACTGAGATAAGTTTATACAGTGGAGACCTCTTAAATACACAGCCCTGAACTTCTGTACAGTAATTTGTGGTGCTGATAAATCAGCCTGTTCTTAAGTCATATATTCATGATCTGATTTTTATCAGAGGATTCAAATGAACAGAGATGTCTTCAGGCATTTGCCAAGTTCCGTATCTCCAATAAATTAAGCTTTCAGAATGTTTGTGTTTCACAGCAGAAATGGACTAAACTTTCTTTGCTAAAAACAAAAGCATCCCAAATGAAGCAGACTGACAACAGGGTCCAAGACATATGCATTCAAAAGGAAAAGAAAAAACCTTAATACCACTGTCTTTTCAGAAACATTAAGAAATCCTTATACTTGTCAGTAAGGTATACTGTTATTATTTCAGATGGGGCATAAAGATCTTTATTTAGTCATTTGGCATCTGGGGAACTTGTGTCCCTCTTGATTAGCAGTTAAGAGAATTACCAGCAGCAACCATATACCAAGCTTCAAAAGGCTGGTTTAAGTGGAAACATTCTTGTGTTATGAACAATTATTCCACGTTTTTAATTTAAGTGGGCTACACTGTAAATTCTGAATTGCAACATAATATAGCCAGTTGTATAATAGAAGTTTTTTTTTTTTAAAGACAAACTTACAAAACACAATGATAGGTTAAATAAATAAAAAACATCAGTTAAAAAACAGACTTAATTTCTTCTGTGCAATTACGTACCAATATGAAAAATATTACTTTGATCTCTAGATATTTCACGGTTCAGTCTCCTGGATATCACTAAAAATAATACTGACAACAAAAATAAAGGAAAAAAATAATTGTTGACAAATCAGTGCTTTGGAGCTATTAAAAAAAAGCACAGATCAGATCTGTAGTTCCCTTGCAGCAGAACATGACCCAATACCTTAAAAATCAAACATTGGTAATAATGTTAATATATAAAATATTAGTTTAAAAACTACAGAATGACCTTCTCAGCAGAAATGGAGTGTATACACTGGGGTCTATGACATACAGCATATCTGAAGGCAAGTTCACAGAATGCTGAAAGGCTCACTGCACATTTTCTATGGCAAGGAAATACTACAGCTTTAAAATAAGCTGCACAATACTCATCTCTATCTCTTTCACATGAAAGTGTGTAAAAAGCAAATCAGCAAATAAACTCTAAAATAGATTTATACCAAAATCCTCTTTTTTACATTGAGTTTACAGCTTCTATCCATTTGCCTGTACTATTTCTGGAGTTTCCTTCAAGAAAAGTCAAAGTTGCATTTTTGGGCTATGAACAAGTTCACAATACAATGTACTGGCAAGACAGAACTTTTGCATACTAACGAGATTGACTCCTTGTTGCTTTTTTTGTGTTTGTAAAGACAGTTCTTCCTCCTGTGGGACAGGAGGTCAGATGTCGATTCCTTTGACAAGAGATGCCTCCAGGGTGATGTTGAACTCCTGCAAGGTCTGGAGAACCCGAATCAAAGAATTCACCAGCGTGTGATCCTTAATCAGGGCTATGTCCTCATACATCTGGGCTGTAATGGGGCAGTCTGCAAGCAGGGCAATCCAGTGGTGCAAAAGGTGGTCTCTGACAAGGTGCCAGTGGGCAGTTTGGGAATGAAAATAGAGCCAAGTTAATTTCACATCGGCACAGACATGATTTTTATTCTTTGCTTTTAAGCAGACCTACCATGTTCTCCACTTATCTTTAGGAGACGGGGAAAGGGGAATAACCATCTCATGTGCAACATCTCTTTCATTAAAATATCAGTAACAGCAACAACAACAATAATAAAGAAGTTTCTTTATACCTGGCTCCAAGACACACCAGCATCTGAAACTTGCCATCCTTCCCAATGTTTCTAGGGGTGTTGTTGATAGCAGTGATAAAGCGACAGAAATTCCTGGCCCTTGTCTGCCAGTTCTCTTCTGGGACCATATCATTCTGCTCAAGGGTCTCATAGTATGTTTGTGCTTTTTCTTAAAAGAATGGCAGGAGATAATGAAGTGCATTTAGGAGAGAATTAAAATTGAAAGGCCTAGGATCAAAGCTCATCCATGAATTTCCTGAATCATTACTTTTAGGCACTGTTTTTTTCTGTTTCATTCAGTCCTGTGTTCCCCCTGTATAAAACTGGGATTACACTTCCTTCCCTCTGAACAATGCTAAAGAGGTTCACCTATCTACTGAATTTGAGTGCAGTAAAATGATCATATAAGGGGATCAGCAATGTTAAAGTAGCTACTCAAAATATAGAAACATTATTAAAAAGAGTTATTTTTTCAAAATGTGTTTGTGAACTCAGTTGATTTATTTAGCTTTGTGTCAAGGGATTTAGACCATTGCATGAAAAATGCACGGTTATAAACCCTTTAATACAATGTTCAGTACATACCAACAGCACTAGATTCATCTGTTGTGCTCTGAAAGACAACTCAACCTCTTCGAAGTGTGATTTCTTGCTTTCACTGTGCTCAGTTAAGAACAAGGTTACCCTATGTCAATTCACCACCCTACTTATGTACCTCTTCAATAAGAAAGTTCCTTTTACGCTATTACTGTTAGAAGGACAAAGCCCAGTTACTGCATTAAGTACAGAGTCAGCTTTGGCAGAAGACAGAGGCTCGCTCTCATGTCAGTACAAGCAGGTAGGAGCTCTCATGGCAATTCAGCTGCTGAGATGCCTCCCAGAAGTCTGCTCTTCACACCAGCTGAGACACAACAGCAGTGGTAAGGAACACAGTTGGATGTATTTCAAAGATACAAACAGGCTCTCGGATGTCATCCTCCCACTTACCTAAAAAATCCCAAATGAAGACGTTCTTGAAGAGTCTCGGTGATTTAAATCCGTGCTGGAACACTTGCTCGAGAGCTGAAACTAGTCCACTTTCTCCACACAACAGCAGGGTCAGGCTGCCTCTCTGCCAGCACACACAGAAAGCACACACACTCACTTTAGGAGTCTGGGACACAAGTGTCCCATTAAGTTTTTAAGTAAACAGATGCCTAAAGTTTAAATCTGCTATCAAACTGTGACCCCATACAGGAAGGCCCACACAAGTCCTGAGCATTCAAAAGTGGATTGACTTCTCTAAGAATGAGGCTGAGGAATGCATTTTTAGGGCCTTGTCATCATCATCAAACGAAGCCTCAAACAGGCCAAGATAATGAGCAGGTTTTACCTATAATAATGATCACTATAGAAAATTAGGAAAATATTTTCCTCTTTTTTTAAGTAACAGAGATCACAGATCCAGTGCAGCAGGTGCCTCTGCTTATCAACAAAAACATTTAATGCTCAGTAAAAAACGAAGTCCTTCTTCAGGACATTCTATTTTGCAAAATTCTATTTTGTAAATTCTATTTTGCAAAACCAGTCCATGACCACTTGAGATTATTATCAATGTGATCACTGACTAGAATTACACTGGATATGAATCTGCCATGCCATAATGAATTTAGAAGTCAGGTGTTACAGGAATGGGAGGACCTATCTGTAAAAAATTTCTGACTGTCAAGAGCCATCCATCCAGATCCAGCACTACTCTACACCTCACTGGCTCACATGGGCTGGACAGGGGCATGCTGCTTAGGTTTGTTTCAGAAAAATCACTGCTGTGTCAGCTGATTATGTGCATAATGCAAAAGAGTCTTGAAGAGTACTTCTGCTTCACTTTCTTGAGGGATGTGGGTGTTTTCATGGTGGGCTTTGTTTCTTTCCCTTTTTTTAAAGTGGCCCTTGGGTTTTCATGTTTTAAGTAGCAAGGATAATGCAAAACAGACATTAAAAACATACTTAGAACTCCATGCAGATGTAAAATGTCACTTAATTCAGAACAGACGACACAGTAGGCAGTGTTCTTGACAGTGTATAGGTAGAATCCTTAGTAGAATTTGACTAATACCACAATTTCCAATACCAGAATGTTAATATTTAATTTAACAGAATGCTCCAGTTAGCAGCAAAACAGAGGTATTTGAGGCTGTACTATCTCAGTGGTGCAGTCTCAGTATCTCATTTTTGCTCCACTTCAGGAATTCTCATGCACATGACTGTTCATTCAGTTTAGTTACTTCTGCTATATATTCTCTCACATTTACTAATCAGAGTTTTAGGACGGGAGTGCCAATACACAGACAACAACCCCTCACCTCCTTCTCTGGCTTGTGGAAATGCTTGACAATACCATTAACAGCTTCACCAATAGCTTCTTGTATCTGACCAGTATTTAACTCTGCAAAACACAAAAATATATCAATTTACAGCTTCAGAAATTGTACCTGTGTGTGAGGGTTATGGCCCAACACAAAGCACAGCAGAGGAGCATGAACCAATATAACTCATTATGTTAGGGAAACAGTGCTGGGCTGTGGGTAATGGAAACCCAACTCTACTTTTATTTATTGTTGAGGAGGTAGGAATGGAGATGGTTTGGTTTTATATTGAAGTTAACACTGTGCTGTTTCAAAACACCAACAATGTAAAGGGTTTTTACATATTACGTGGATTTTCAGACCAGGACCCAAAGCTAAGAAAAGGAGCTGTGCTTTGTTTAGGACTAACAAACCTGGGCATCCTGGAAATACTTCCTGTGGCAATTTCGCTGCAAACTCAAGTATGGTTGGGAACAAAGCAAACACCTGATTTATAAGACAGGTGAAGAATAAGACAACCACAGAACACTGACCTCAACAGTAAACAAAGAGAAGTCCGTGAATAGAAACCACTAGCAAGATTCTTCATCCATTCATCCATCAAGGACAGACAGAGAAAAGGCAAAAATTTCTACCTTCCTCCATAGCATTCATTCCACAGGTGAAGGACAATACAAAAACCACTGGACCAGGAGCACAGAGACATCTGCTACCCTTTCAGATTTCAAAACTTAAGTAGACAGAATGGGATGCCCAGGACTGTAATTTGGAACTTAGCTGGAGCTCAAGCAGGAGACTGGGCTGAGTTTCACAGGTCTTCTCCAAACTCCAGTTGTGTGTTTGCAAGCCCTCAGGTGATGATGCAGAATGGACAAGACAAGACAGCCCCCAGCACTCACTTGGCTTATTGTTTGGTGAGATAGTGACAAATCTCCTGATCATGCTTGGAGACTGCTGCAGGGGAGGGGTTCGGCACTGCCGCTCATCCGCCTCAGTGTGGGAAGTCAGCAACTCTCCCACCAGGATCCTCTCTAAGCTGCCATCATCCATTCCCTTCCCAAGCCACCTTCCACAGGGAAACCTAAGAACATCAAGGAGATAAATATGTGGATCAATCCAGATTCAATTTCATGACAAAGACTTTCAATTGTAGTTTGCCTAAAGCCCAAATCCTGCTAGCATAGTTATTAGAAAGACTTCATTCATCCGGCAACAAATAAAGTCTTGGCTTTGGCTTTTGCCAGCACAGGCAGCAAAAGTAAAACAGCTTTTCAGTTCCAAGTTTGTGCTGAGTGTTGCAGTAGATGATCCATCCACAAAGCAGATGTTGCTTGAGTCCCACATGTAGCATGATTTGAGAAAAAATGGGTGAAAGGAGAAATCCTACTAAACCCCATAGATGGGTGAAGAAATAGACTGAATACACTACATAGAGAGCCAGCTGCAAATCAACCCCACAACCCAAACATATGCTTAAATGCCAGAACACCAGTACTTCTCCTGAATTGGGGTATTAAATCAGACACTAGAAAGCACATGCTCATTTGCTCATTATCACTTTCTCTGAACCAATGTTGATGGCAGTTTAATCAGCTTAACTGAAAAACTGAAAAGCATCCAAAAATAGAATCTTTCCTCTTCATTTAATTACAAATGAACTGGCATGGAGAGCTGAGTGGACTTACCCTCCAATTTGACATCAACATGAGCCTGACAGTTTTTCTAAGCAAAGGACAGGGCATCAAACTATGCTGTATCTAACACAAACAAATTTAATTCTCACTGTAAATTTCGTTCCTTTACTTTCCCCAAGCAAACACAGGTTTCTAACACTCATAAGGCCTTGTGCTCCAGCTTGTGTCTCTCTAACACCTGGAGCACCCAGTCCTAATATAAAATATCACCTATATTTGGTAAGCAGCAAGCTCTGACTTGCTGTTTCTTCCTTGGGCTAAAGGCAGATTATTTCTAAGCCGCACAACAGTCAACTTATCCTCTCCACCAATAGTCTGATACGGGACATGAACATCTGCAAACTGCAAATCCTGTTTAAATTCATAAGAACCATGATTTGTTTAATGCCAGAAGCCATCTTTGTGTGCCTTCAGGTCGAGGCAATTGTAGACACAGAGTCCCAGGAGATCAGACCTTTCTAATCAAACAAGCCCTACTGTGCCAGCTCCCTGCAGAAATTCTACTTACCCCACCTGAAATGTCAAGATGATACTTACTTGTAAGTATGCCCTGTTATTTCATTTCTGACCATAACACATTCCACAAGCCACTTGGCATACAGCCCTGAATTATCATGGCCTATTTGCACTGTGGTCAGTTTTCCCAGGTTCTGGCACTGCAAATTAAACGAAAAGTTTGTCAGAGGAAACTGAAAGAAAGTAGCATATGTTGGGGGAGTAAACTATTAGGGAACATGCTCAGACAGAAACTCAGAAATCTGGCTCCTGTTTCTGACTGCATGATTGGTTCTGGGCTTTTTAGTGGTAGGTTGCTTTACTTGTTTTTGTTTGTTTGCTTGTTTTGTTAAAAACTATTTTGATCTGCACAGAGCACATCAGATGAACTAGATTTTTCAATTCAATTTTACCCAATGCACACAACACACATGCAAAAATCAGAGCAGAATCACTTCTTTGTTTTCCAACAGAAGAGGATATGACACCTCCCACAGCTGTAACATGAAGATAGTCTTGTCTATCCCTTGCACTAAGGAATTGTCAGTCATTTTGCTCTGCATGTAATTACATATAAGTTAAATGTGCTATGCACAGGCACAAACTATCTGTGACTAACCACAAAAACAGGAAATGTATGGCAAGGTGGTACAGCAAGGGGAGAATTTAAAACTGAACAAACAGAATATCCAGATCGGGCTTTGTACCAAGTAACACAAACCTCAAAAGTCATTTCTAATATATTCCTGGGAACCTGCAGGACTCCTGTTTCACCCAGTTCTCCCGAAATACAGATCCAAGGATTGGCTGTGAACATTGAGCCACCAAGTTTCTTGCTTGGAACAATCAATATATGGTATGGTATCACTGCAAACATAAAAGAAACAACACTTCAAAAATGAAGGAGGACAATTATGTAACCTCTTTAGACAAGAGAGGAGCAAAAAATAAGTCATAAAACAGCACTGCAGTACCATGAAATGTTAAAAGAACATCAGAGATCCCATTTAATCATGCTGACACTGGCACACTAAGCTCTGACTGACAATGGGGAAGTGTACACATATACAGCAGCCACTAAGAAGCAGAGGTGACAGCAGAACAGTGTCAAGTGAAGAAAGAAATTTGGATGGAATAATGCCTTCTTATGAGTGTAATCTCTTTTTATTTACCAACCTCATGGTAAATTATTTACCAGCCTCAACAACATGGCACGAAGATGGTTACTTATCCTCAGTTTAGTGACAAGGAACTAAAGACATGGTATTCCTGTATCCAGGACTGCACTGTAGCTCAGCACAGTGCACAACTTGCCCCAGGTCCCACCCAGGTACTAACTGCAGCCTTTCTTTATAGGCATGGATGGCAGCAGCATTCACTACCATGGCTGAACAAATCCATTGAAAATACAGCATAATGCTGCAAATTTCTCTGTGCCATGTCACTCTTAGTTATGCTAACTTTAGGACTTTTCTATTTCTTAAAAGAACAAGCAATTTTTTTCCCATCTAAATAGCACCACACATATGCTCAAATACTTACTGGTCCCCTGGTTTACCTGTGAGTAATTCTATGCAGTATCACCTGAGCTGCAGTCCCTCCTCTGACTCTCGAGGCATATGCTCTTCCACCACCCAGTATCTTCTGCACAGCCCTCTGTTAACCAACTTTTTATAATAAAATCCAGTTCTCTGAATGGTCACTGTGTTTCTCGGCTTTCTGCCCTTCTTTCATAGTGCATAAGCAGATTACCGTCAGGGCTTTTCAGCTGAGGTGTTTAATGCATTTCTCCCTCAGCATCTCCTCAGCTGTCAGTACCCTCAAGAAAGCATTTGGTGGTTGGATTTTCTTAAAAGCCCAATGCTCATAGCATTTAAGAATGAATTAAAATGTTTCCCTTTTTATTTTCTGTGCTGATAGTCCTAAAGTAAGTGACAATTTAACTGCATCCAGCAGACCAGATTTTTACAATATCCAGAACTTGCCCGCAAGACCAAAAGCTATTTTGCTTGGATGTCTGTTTGCTTTGTCTTTCATACACACACGTATGAATCACAACACACTACCAAGGGTAGCCCTTCCACATATCCCATCCCCAATTTTATAAGCCTTGCTAAAGTCTTTCTTTATTTTGCCTTCCCAGTGAGGTCCTGTGGCAGCAAACACACAGATCTTTGAGAACTCTGTAACACAGTTAAGCATCAACAAAAAAAAAAAAAAAAAAAAAAAAAGTTTCTCTAGGGTATCTTTTTAACAGCTAGAAGAAAAAAAATGTAGAGGAGTTCTGATGCAGTCCTCAATGGGCATTTCATTGTTACCCCAAAGCCAGAGATAGGCATGCAGCAAAGTAGCCTGAGCGCACAATAGGAAAGGTTTGTTTTCTTTTAATTCCCAGCATGCATTAATATTCTTACCTTGACAGTGAACAACCCATACTGTGCTTATTTAGTATCATGCAAACAAGCCCACCACAAAAATTTCAGCTGAGAACTCACCTCCAACTAAAATTATTAGAGCTATGTATTTTACTAAGTTAGAAACAAAAGTGACAGAGAAACTCCTGCCCACCAGAGAAGATCATGGAAACAGCAATACAGCACACAGATGGATCCCAGGGGAAAAAAGCAGAACAATTACATTAGAGCATGTTGCTCAGAGCTGTTTAGAATTTTGGACAAGGACTCAAGCAAATCTGGAAATCAAGAGTCGCAGTGAAAGCAAATACTTACAGATTGTTGTGAAAACATTGGTAAAGCAAAAGTAATCAACAGCATTGAATGACAGGAGATGATACAAGAATTGTTCTTTCTCATCATCGCAGCGGAGAAATGCGTAACGCTTGTAGAGTTTTCTGACAAAGCAAAACACATAATCTGTCACAGTAACAAGATGCTTTCAGTGAAATGTTCTCTACTGTGCAAATTTACTAGGTACACTATGAAAAATGGGCAAGCAATTACAAATGAGAAGTGATACTGTGAGAGTCAAGAGTTTTCAGTGTGCCAAGGTACACTGACTCTCTGCAAGGCTGACATCTTCAAAGTGAATCAGTCCAATTGTCATTATCTTCCACCCCTCGAATGTAATGTTTGGTCTAAGGGTCTTCTCCCACCCAAAAAACACCCCAAGATGGAAAAAGGAATTTCGCACTTTCTCGAAAAAAAATCTGACTTCCTTTGACTATGTAAAATGACAGAACTGAAGAGAGTTCTCCTAAGTTACTTCTGAGCAGAGGGTGCTATGGGAGAGTTCTCCAGCACATGATGTATGAGAGCAGGCTGTTCTCAAAGGACATAAGGCAAAAACTGGGGATATCTGCTTGTACTTGGCTATAGGTGATCACCCACGGCCTACAACAACCTGCACATTAATCCAGGGAATAGTTTCAGTGTAGATAGTACACAGCTCCTAACATAACCAAAATGACAGGCATGCAAAGGTGGCAACCAATAAATAATACAAGTGTTAGGAATAATCATAAAAGAGCATGCCAAAACATATCCAATCTAACTGATGCTGCAGGAATATCTAAACCCTCAAGAATGCAGGAATTAGGTATTAGAAATGCTGACACAGCCATGGATAGGTTGCTCCTGCCAGGAGGGCATCCTGACAACTCCCCTTCAATTTCAGGTATCAATTTACAAAAAAGTCAGCAAGTCACCAGAGAAAAACTTGCAAAACAAGTCAGTGATAATCAACACACAGGCATGTTCTCACCTACATAACAAACCTAAAACTAGAGACTGACAGGAAATGTTTAATGAAAATAAAGAGACTGAGCCTTAAATTAACCTAACCTGCCTGTAGCCACAAGAGTGGCAAAGCCACAAAAGTCTCACAGGTGCCCATGTCTGTGTTTCATTTGCACAATCTGAATCACGTGTTTGACAGCCTGTCAGGGTATGTGCTGTCCTGTCTCTTCAAAGGGTAAGGTTACTCTGTTTCCCTGGGCACATAAAGGTCTCAGGACAGTGAAGCCATGTGATTTCTCCCTGTTCCCTTTGCAACTAGAAAGAAACCAAACATGTTACATTTTCCTTATAGTTGTTAACAAATGTCAAGTAAAGAGAATGGAATTATTAAAATATCTAACAGCTGCTTCAAAAAAGAACACACAATCTTGTTAACTGTAAAATGGCAGAAGTTGCACCATTACTTTTAGTACCTCACTGAACTCATCACTGCTTCCTCTAAAAACAAGTGGGGCACACTTTCAAACCACACTGCCTAGAACAGCTCTCTAAGTAGGATATCTAATAATGCAGCACAAAGCACACAAGATTACAGAGAACTGATGTCATCCTGTACAAGTTTCTCCTTTGTTTGTCATTTTCATTTTAAACATACTTTTGCTGCAGTCTACCCCTGTTCCAGAGAATCAGATTCTGCCTGATAGATGAAGAGTACACTGGCCAGTGTTAAAAGAGGTTGTTTCCTTCTCTTTTGTGGGGGTACATGGAGCGTGGTGGTGTGTGTAAAGTCCTCTCACAGCACTTGCTCTTCATGGGACAAGCACTGCTAAATTTAACCTGATGTGAACTGTTGACTTCACTGTAGAGGCTTAACCTTAATTTGGAGATACAGGTAGATTTATTAGCTGCCCTCACTCTGTCTTTCAGCTTTTCCTTATTCACTGAAGGCCACAGCTTCATCAGAAAGTCCAACATAATACAATACAAGGCAAATCTCAAATAATGTTGGGGTTCAGAGGTGAGTGGAAGGAGAGGAAAGGAAGAGCAGACAGCATAGGTTAAGCTGTCTCGAGACAGAAGTCGTCAATTAAAGTTAATGACAATTACTATGGCTTTAATTTCCGCAGTGTAAACACTGTATGTGACAATTATGAAAGCAGTTCACTTTATGTTGTTAAGCAAGCTATAAATGTAAAAATGCATGTCAAGAACCCCAGCATTGAATCCTAAGTCCCAAACAGCTCACACACTTGGAAGGCCAGTTTGTTCCATGCCTTCTGCACACTGCTAAGCAGATGCAAAAATAGGCACACCTGGATTTTTGAAACCAAACAATTATATAGATTGTAATTTTTTTAAAAGCTTTGCCCAAGATAAACCATCTTACTTTGTGAGTTCATGATCTGAAAGTAACTGTTTCAGATGCCTAGAAAGCAACTTCTTTTCCATGGAGAGGCGAACCCAGGCTCTGGCTTTGCCAACATCTGTTTTGATCTCACTTATGTTCTGGATATGCCTGGAAAAAAAAAGAAAAAGACATGCTTGGTATTGTCATAGCATGACAGTTCTTTTGAACCAAGCTCAGTTGAAGTTTTCCAAAGAACGCAAAATATCAGGTAAATTATAGGAAAAAGAAACATAATCACCTTAATATTCAGCACAATAAAAAAAATCCCTGCAACCTAGCTCAAAGAGAATAAGAGCCTGTAAAGGAAGTATCTGCAATGCAGTGCCCTATTTACAAAATTCTAAACCAGGCCCATTGTTTCACATGATTTAGGAATCATTCTGGACCTTATCACAGCAATATTTATGGCTGAATGCTTTGGAAAATTAAATACTGTCTTTGCATGCTCAGTAGAAGCTTTTCTTGCACACAAGACACAAATGGCATATTTTAATAAGGCAAGCAAATCCTCAATTCACTCTTCCCTACTGAAAAAAATTGATGCTGCAAGGAAAAAGAAGGAGAAGAAAATTCCTGTCAAGGTTGTTTCAGAGGTTCTGCATATTGCTTTTTCAGTGTACTGAAAAGAGGGCATTGGGCAGAGGTTTTAGTTTCACTTACACTACAGTACTGAATATTAGATAAATCCATTCTTTAGATCAAACAAGTTCTTTAAACTGCATTCTTCCAACAAGAAGCAGCAAGAGTGGTGTCAGAACTATGCAACCAACTCAGCAATGACTTGGAAAACACAAACACTACACCCACACTGGAAATAAACCAATACACATAACATTAAAAATATGAAAACTCTGTCATGGTATTTCCATAAGTTAATAGCTCTGACAATATAAAACCTCCTCAGTATGAAACCTGTTTCTTTAAAGGTCAATGAAAACGCTGAACTATCTACTTTAAGATAGTTCAACAGGTTCCTTCCCCACAGTCCCCTCCTGCTGCATGAAATATAGGATGGTGCACAGTAGACACAGAAACAAGTGTGCAAATCTCAGGGGGTTTCTGGGTTGTTTAACAGTTCAAACTCACCTCATATCCTGGATGAGAGAGATTCTGAGAGGTGACATGGCTGGACTTGTATCAGACTTTCGTCTTTCTGAATCAAGAAGTATTCCTAGATTCAGAAGAAAGCAATTTCTTGTTAGCAGAAATCCATCTAAAGATTCTAAAATCAATATAAAAAGAAGGTGCATTAACGCCAATTTGCACTCTTGTATTACTGGTGATTCTGTGAAGGTACTGTGGTGTATTTCCACTCCAAATGACATGAAAATCTAATATGCTACACAGATGGTTCTACAGATCAGCACACGCTGAGCACCAAAACATTACTGAGCTTAGATTCAGCTGAAATTGTTATGACATCAAACAGCTTAAGACATATAGTAATCAAGTATTATTTTCTAAAGACTACCCTGTTTTCTTCCTGTGTAGTAACCTTGAGTGGCACTGTTGACACCAGAGAACAGTGTTAAGTATGTTGTACTCAGTACACCACACATCCTGTGCCTACTGAGCTATTACCTTGCACACTCCTGTAGCACCACTACTTTTTAAATACCACATTTTGGGGTTTTCAAGCAATATTGTATCTCTTATCTTTCAAATTCCACTCCACAATGAAGTTGTATGTTGAATACAGTCCCTGCCCTCAATCCCAAGTTGGAAAGCATAGAACTGATTGTTACTTATTCTGATATACAAAACCACTACGAACTAGTGGACATTCAGGAGATCTTAAGATTTCCAAATCGATGGTTTTGATTGCTTACAGGACCTTGTGCACATTACTAATGCTCAAATCTTTGCTTACAGCAGCTTTAAATAAAAATAAAAGGCACCCACTACCTCCCCCAAACCTATTGTTCTCTCCAAATTTATATACTATGCCCCCACCTGACACAAGAAGTAATGTTTAAAAATTACATTAATAATCCTAGAAACACATTATCAGTGATCTTATGCACAATATTGCTTCTACTGCAACACTTGATGCAACAAAAATTAAAATGTTTCTTCAGTTTAAGTTTTTAACAGTAAGCCTCCTGTTCAGTTGTTTTTCAAGCCATAATGTAAAACTTCAGGGTGTACAGCACAATTTAATGTGCTTATACTTGTTTTCCAAGATCATTTGCTCTGCCAGTCATGCAGGGCCTTGGTGTCACATGGACGATGATGTACCAGAGCAATCAATTTTAAAGGCTATCTCTGAAGCATCAGCTATTTCTGGTTTCTGACTACCATGGTAATCAGATCCCAGACCCAAACAAGTGGGCTCAATACAAACCAGTTTATTTTTCATAAAATATATTGAGACAACACACCAGGCCCATATTAAACCTGTAACAGCCATAGCACTTGATTCAGTTATATTGAGTGAAGGGTATTTCCAAGGGAAAAACCTCTGCATGGTGTAAATCTGCAGGCAGCTCTTACTCACAGCTTTTAACTATCTTCTTCCAGCAGATGCCAATCTTACCTGAGGTACTGAAGCTCCCTGATGTGGTTCTTCTTTGTCTGTTTTCTAGGTAATGTAACAGATGAGACCACAAAGCAGACTTTCCCTAAAACGAAAAAATATTAGTTAAAGAAATCACTACCAGCTGAATTTAAAAAAAGTTCAAAACATCACTGAAAGTATCAGCCATGACAAAAACTTGCTTTAAAGATGTTTTTCCCTATAAACTCAATGGTAAAAACCAAAAATAAGACACAAGTTGGAGGTGCTTGGGAGCTGTAAGGAGGCTGAGAAGGAAAAGCAAGAGTCAGACTACTGAGATCTAATGATTATCATAACAGGAAAAAGTCAATGGAACTTCTTCCCTCTTTGTTCATTACCATGACAAGAAAACATTCAAAGGCTTGTAAAAGCACGTGGAGTTTTAAATCTGAGGCTGTGACCTGTCCTGTGGGGTCTCTCCCTGCCTGCCTCTCCAGCAGTAAATGACAAGAGACACAGAGCCAGCTTGTGCAAGACACACCCAGGCCAAGTCCTGTTCCCCTCAGGGTAATTCAGGGCTGTGGATAAATGCTGCCCATTTTTAGAATCTCAAAAGATTCCCCTCAATTTCATCAGGCAAAGCACCTGGATAATCACAAACACAGTAAGATATCCCAAAATATAAGCAGGACTGTGAAAGCTTATCAGCAAAAATACGCTGGTTCTACCCACTATAAAACCAACTTAAAAGTAAGAATTTGGGATGTAATATTTAGGCCAAGATAAATCCATCAAATGATGTTAAAAGGTGCACTTTGCTCATTATGTTGCTTTCTTAAACCCCTGGTGGCTTAAAGCAGAAAGCGAGAAAATCTTCCACTGGGAAATGATAAAGATTCTTGGATTCAGCATAAAATATTTCACATAATAAACCAAAAGCTTGCAAACCTGCAGAATAGGTTCTGCAGAAAGGCAGCAGAAGGCAAACAGAGGCTCTCCAGCACATCAATTGGAATTACTTACAGATAACAAGTATTATTTATCTTCCTAAATTACTGTACTAACCTGAAATCCCAGTAAAGATCTAGCAATTCTGCATTTCAGAAAAGCTGTCATATTATAAGGCCATATTTTTATTTACAACTTTGTGCAGAAAGAAGCCATGACTGTAAAGCAATAGTTGTCAATTCCACCCTATCGATTTTGTCTAAAACTATCTGTGCCCTCCCAGAAGTGCAGTAATGATGGTTCATCTTTAAATTTTTTTTAGAACTATATTTAAAAATCTCTAACCTTTTCCTTTCTATAGCTCCCTACAGTTGACAAAGAACTATTGACCATGAGGGATTATTCCAGAAGTGGCATGCCTCCAGAAGAATAAATCCTAGAGTGTCTGTAACATCTGTGCTGACAGAAATCTATTAAAAATATGCATTCAGTGGTGAGGATATAAAAAATCCATTGTGTCTTGTGTGTACCTGACAGATCCAACATGGAAAGCCAAAACTTCAAGTCTCATTATAAACAGATAAAGCACGAAAATAGCACCCAGCAAAGAGTTACATTCAAAACTGTATTTTCTCCCAATAAACACACACATGCACACACAGTCTAGTGTTCAGCAACCAGCTGCCATGGCAAGGAGAACTGCAACAGATCACAGAAAGCAGCAACAAAGGATCCTGCAGCAAATCGATGTCAACAACCATGATGAATGTGAGAACTCATGCAGTGTCTGCCCGCTCCTTCAGCACCATGGACCTCTCCTTTAACTTCACCAAATAGCAATGATGATGCAAGCTGGATCTATAAGGGGAAGTAAGACAGCCTAAGGAAAGCAGTAGGACAGAGAATGGGCAAGGGAATAACCAAGGCCTTCTGAAAGTCCAGACTACTTCAGTCATTAGATCCTACATCACAACTCCCTTGCACTGCCCGGGACAACAAAGGCATGGATTCCCTTTGCATGTGGAAAAATCAGTAGGTAGCTAATGTAGGACTACTGGGGTTCATCAGCAGGGAAGAGGTAAAAGCAGAGATTGGTGGAAGGAAAGCCATCCTCATTACTATGGTCAGTTGAGAAAGAAGAGTCTTCCTTGGCTCATAATTGAAAAATAAAATAAAATCGATGTATGAAACAGCAGGCTTTTGCATATTTCATAAAGGCCAGATCACACAGAGAACTGGTGGTGCTTTTTTACTTTTTATTTTTTTAAACTCTGGATCATACTATGAGATACACTGCACTTCCTCCATCAGGCCTCTACTCTATTCCAGCACTCTATTTATTCCACCATTCAGCACTGTTTGCCAACATCTGCAATCAATCCAAAGCATTAACCTTATGAAGGGTTGGCCGTCTGGTGGTCTGAAAGGCCCAAATCTGGGTTGAAGCAGAGTATACTGATGCTCTGTCTTCTAAGACGAAAGCAGTACAGCTTCTATCCTAAGTGATATACAAGAGGGAAGGGAGAGAATCACATGATAAATCTTCACATAGAAAACTGTTGTATAGTTTGAAGGAGAGCAGAGTTAAACACTGGTGTTTGGGTGCTGGGAACAGAGATACTGGATTACAGTTGTTTGAATTATGAACATATATTCTCTGAAATAAAGAAGGTATCATCTTCTCCGCGCTTGCTACTCCTTTGTACAAGGGAGGAGTAAAGTTGGTAAAGACCCTCCAAACTCCATCCTGTCCCACCAGTGACTCCAAACAGAAGAGCAAAATAATTATTAATTTCATACAAAACCCCAACACCTCTAGCTAGTGATCTTGTAACCATAATTTAAGTACCCCTGCATCATCAGGAAGAACCAAAATAGCAAGACTGTTACTCTGAAGTACTAAATTATCCTTCAGGAAAACAATTGCTCCATCCCACTGAGAGCACCTTTAGGATAGGCTGCCTTATAGCCTATGCAACTTCATTAACAAAAATATTAAGAACACAGCAATAGTTTTTTTTACCATCCTATTAGAAACCTACCAAAACCCACCAAACCAAACAAAAACCTTGGGTTAAATGGAGAGTCTTCCAAGAAATCATCTGTGGAACACATCTACAAGTACACTTGCACATATCCCCCAACATGGAGATGGACGGGGGTAGGAACTGACATAATAAAGACTGGAGGACACACAAATATTTTAACACATCTACACACACACTAAAGGTGTCCTCTGAAAGCAGAGAAAGGAAAAGCATAACACAACTTTAGGAAAGTGTGGTCTGCAATGTACCGCAATATTTATTCCTCACCTGTTTGACTTGCAGACCGTGGCTCCATATTCTTTCTAAGAGGTCACACAGACTGGCTATCAGGGTGTTTTCTTCCACTCCTGTGATATTCACTTCACCATGACCAAGCTCCACAGCTTCTCGACCCATTTTCTCAACCAACATCCTCTTAGTCTCAAAAAGGACAAGGCAAAAGAGAGGTAAATCTCTCCCAGGATCTCTCACTTACATGTTTTAAATGACCAATAAAGAAGCACATGATAACAAAGTTTTTGCAGAGTAACTGGCTGTATATATGTATTCCTGGCATTAGTGCAGACCTGCCCTTCTTTTATCCCTGGTTTTCAAGTCAGGACAGCACCAGTGCTCATCTTCTGTTTGTCTAAAAAAGGGTTTGCAAACCCAAAGGCACATCATCCCCCGCAGAGTAACCCCAACAAAGAGCACACATTAACAAGCTGGACGCTCAGCAGCAAGGCCACAAAACACAGATCTTGGGTAGTTTTGAAGCCTGGTGAGTACTGGATGTACTCCCCAAGAGCAGGACACTTTGTCCACCTCCTCTCGGGGTGGGGCGGATGTGCCCAAGTGTTTCCTAGTAGCACAGGTATGTCATTCCTGGGAGATGCTGTTCTGCCAGAAGGGCATTTGGATTAAACCAAACCCATTCTGGAGTGCACCTCTTGAGCTTCCTCACGAGCCACATTCTCCTAAACAGTGCACAATTTCATACTGGCCAACAAAGCTTTCACCAGCTCCTGAAGTACAGTCTTCCAGTCACAATATATTCATCATACAGCCAACTGGAGGAGAAAGTGGTAAGGGAAGCAGTTCCACTTGTCACTTACACATTTTTTCATCTTTGTTCCTATTCTAGACTTGCTTTCAAATGAGGAATACTCCCTTAAGCACCTCTGCACAGTCTTGGTAGAGATTAAGAAGTCCAAGTTAGTCCCTAGCTGCTTCTCCCCCTCACTCCCTCCGGCAATTTCTCACTGCCACAGAGCCAAGTCTACCTTCAAAAATTTTCACCATCTACTGTGCCTCTGTTACAGGATGGGGATTATTTGGACAGTTCCATAAAGTGAAATCGGAAGGAGATGCACATATTAAATAGAGTTTTATGAAAAATTGTATATAATTACTATAGTACCTCCACTGACTTTAGGCAAGAATGTGTCTGTTTCATAATTATTCTCTTTGCTGTATTTTTATAAACATGAACATTTACTTCAGATTAATATGTTGTCAACTATATACTGGTGAAGCATGTCTACAAATTAATGCCAAATTTCTTTGTTAAGTGCTTAAAAATGTATGCCTCAGAAATGTAGTTATGAGAAAAGCTGCTGTATTTTCACCACAAGCCTGTCTTTTGGACTATTCACTCTTGTTGAAATAGTACTGTCTCATTAGTTATAACTGAAATGTGCTATAATAGACTTGGGCAGTAGGATGGTAAAGACCCTTCAGAACATTCGATCTCTATCATAAATCTGCTTGATAAAGTCTCTGCTCCTTGCAGAATTTCTGAATACATTACCTCTTCATTACTTTGTCTCCACTATGCAAAAATCCTTATAGGGATAAAGCAGAAAAGTAGGGGGATTCGAACATACTGGATACAAAATGGTCCAGAAAGGATGGATATGAGGTGCAGGAGAGCAGAATTATTCTCTGTATTACCTTATTTCGGCATTCCTTCAACAAGCCTTCTACAAACTTCCAGTTTGTTTGTGCAATTACTGATGGAGAGAGGTTAGAGAGTTTGGGCTGCCGAATGGTGCTGCCCAGATTCCTGGCTTCTTGGATGTATTTCTGGATTGGGGGAGAAAATGGACAAACACAGACAAAAGTGCAAGTGAGACTACTTGGCCGAGAGAAAAAGGTAAACTTATCTTTATAACCTCCATCTCTGGCGTGAGGAGGAAAGAATCATGTCCTCTTTCAGAAAAGGCCCCTTTTTATATCCAGCATTATTTAGGGCTGAGACACTTAAACTGCTATTTCATCAGAGGTCAAATCCCCATTTATATTGTCTACACAGTATTAGAACACATGTTGCTGAATTACAAAAACACAATACAAACTGCCAAGGATATTCAGATGCAGAGAGATTCAATTATTCCCTGCACCACTGCCAATTGTCTTTTCATTTTTTTCATTTAAATTAAAATTTGCAAAAACTGCCCAGACCAAGACTATTCAAGTGGCAGACTGGTCTATGTGGGGACTGCAAGAAAACTTTGCTCTTTCAGGAAGCAGCTGCAAAATGCAAATGATAGCAACATCTCTCAGCTGTGAACCAGCTGCATTTTTGAGGAAAATAATTTCCTGAACCCACTCTACTCAAAAGAGCTCTTCTACTCCTAATACTGCCATCAAGGAGTTGCCATTGTTTTCACCCCAGAGATAAGAGTGATGTGACAAGTATGTTGGAAGCCAGGTGATCAGAGGTTGGTTGGGGCACAGCTAAATGAGAATTAGTGATAGAAAAGTCCTGTACAGGCACTGATGGAATACTCAGGATTAGTACATATATCAAATCAAATAGAGAGGAAACCTCTCTAGCTTACGTTGAAATAATGACCAACTGAAATGTCAGTGAATAGATCTGTCAGACACAACAAAGAGGGAAAACCCCACCTTCTCCACTGGCCCTGCACTAAAGAGCTATGATATATACATTTAATTATGCATCTTTATCCAGAACTATGATTACAGTCATATTGTGCATAGGACATACCAGATAATGCTCTGACACAGATTTTATAGAGGTCATGAAGGGCCAATCATGCTGGTCCCAGTCTAAACATAACTGCAACTGAAGCTCTGACATGGAAAAGTCCAGGTGCTGGCAGGATAAGTTGGTAGCAAAAAGCCAAGCAGATGTAAAGTGAAAGTGGTAAGCACATATGAAGTAATAAAAGCAAGCATGCAAAACAGAAAAGGAAAAGAGTGAAGACATAATACAATGCAGAACTCCCAAGCATTCAACATAAAAATAAATTTATAAATAATGAATCTGAAAGGAAAGAAAAAAAGATGGTGTTAAATCAGTGGATTGGTGTAAACTCTGCCCTCCACTGGGCACAGATGTTTTCAAGTAAGAAGTCTCAATTACACAGATTTTCGTTGGCTGCCATAAAGCTTCAATTTGTTTAAAACTCCAAATGCTGCAATTTGACACCTCCTGCTCAGCCCAACCTGCAGTGCCCATCTCAGAAGAACTCCCTCCCTACTCTCAAATTTACTGTGGAAGTCTGAGATTCACCCAGAGAAGGGGTCAATGTTCAATCACCATTATGTCATCAAAGAGGTACAGCATAAACCCCTAAAACAACAGCACCATTACCACTGGCACTTGGTAGCCCCAGCTGAGCATGTATTTAAAAATATTTATTCCTCAGATAGTATTTGTATTTTGCGACAGAGTAACTTCTATAGGAAATGAACTTGTGAGGAATCAGTTAAAAAAACAAAACAAACAAAACACCCCAGAGACCAAAGGTAGATTTTTGCCTTTGTAATTAGATCAGAAGTTTACATGCTTTAACAATTGTGTTGTTTAGCACAGTTACGAGGTTAGAAATCAACTACTATTCATTTCTTTTACATCTAAGTAAAAAGTAATTTAGAGTTATCTGAGCATATGGAACATGTCAAGGCCAGACACTACTCATAGAGGTTTTTTATTATGCAGACATTTTTCTGTTACATGGTTATGGATGACAGAAATGACACTATAAATCAACAAAATTTTAACAAACCAGTAAGTAAATTCCAGAACTGAGTACAGTAGGAAGACAATTAAATCCATCACTACTATAAAAGGACGAACTAAACAAACACACTTGAGTTTCAAAACACTATCCTAAAAGACACAAGACTACTACTCCTTTAAAATTCAAAACTAAGTTTTTCTAAGGATATTTAACAAGGCAAGAGAATATTGTTTTCGATGAAGAACACACAAACAAAAGCAAAACTGGGGTTAGTAAACAAACAAAAAACCTCTAATATTTTGAGCCAGACTATTCTTGGAATTACCCATAAATCAACACCTGATGTAACAGTTTGCAGTCTGTACCATATGAATCAGAAACTGTACTGTAATTAGTTCACTTCACCCAGATATTTCAAAACCACTTCACCACAAAGAAAAACTGTGTCAGCTGTAGGAGCAGTGGTGAGAGATGTTTATCAGTTCAGAAGGTGGGTAAATCAGCCTCAGACTGCACTGTGTATAAACAGGCAGACACAAATATGACAGTATGGGTGGGCTTCACATTCTCACCTTAACAATGAGGTTGTCTCTCACTTTGTCACCTTAAGACTTTTATTATCGTCTACAGAAGACACTTAGGCAACTCCAAAAGGCAACACTCCTGATTTTGGGATGAAATTAATTTCTCTCTAGAGGTGCTTATCTTTCCTCCATCAAATACACAAAAGAAGAACAGGGTGACTAAGTTATTCAGAGATGGGAAATAGGTGGCTGAAAACTATTAATTCCCCTCTTCCTACTCATCCCCTTTCAAAAAAAACAGGACAACTTGAAATTATGTGATTATATTTTCAAAGAACTCTCCTACACGTGGGATGAAATAATTTTGTCCTGAGAGGGGGCAAAAATTACATAATTTTTATAATAAGAAAATTAAGTATTTTTGGTCTGCTACTTCACTTGTGTTAAATACACTCAAGGGAGAGCAGACATGAACTGCAAGTAACTGTCTAGACATTTCATGAAGGTTGCAGAGTGTTTTTCAGGCCATTAGGAAAGAAAAAATCAGATCTCTAGAGCTGAGCAATTTTCACCTCTCTCTGGTCATTGTCCAGACGCAGATGCTCTGTGTGCTGCTTCTGTCTGTCCTTCCGCCTCCACTGAGCAGGAGCATTCCTCTTTGTCCACCTACATGTGGGGGAATAACATCAGCCAAATGTCAGGAGTCAGGGGAAGGTCAGGGGAAGGGCAGAGGCAATCAGAGGTTTCCAGCTTATTTTATACTGAACATGCTGACATCAATTACATCAGCCAAAGCGCAGCTGCAAACACACAAAATCTCTGGAATATTGGGCAACCAAAATATTTTAGAATATTAGATCACATACACTTGCTTTGTATTTTTCCTTTTTTTTTTTTTTCTTCACAATTCCAAGGATAATTTAAGCATTGCCCCTCCTCCTTCAAGGTTTTTGTAAGACAGTATCTTAAAATATTCGCTAGCTTCTACTTGAGATCAAATAAGGGGATCTGCTTTTATACTGACAATAATTGTAAGTAACTCAAAGTACACAAACTATCATCTCACACGTAAGAGGGCTTTCTTCAGTAAATTTGCTTCAAGAAGACCAGATTTAAAAAAAAAAACAAAACCATTGCATAGCAAAAACCCCACCCCACATCATCTTATCTGCTCCCACTTGAAAAAAACTAATCCAAAACTGACTTTGCTTTCTAAGATCTTTGCTTTAGTGCCATTCTTTAGATCTTGTCAAGATTCAGCACCTGTTGCCTTAGCTTACTCACTTGTTGCTTGCTGGGCCAGTGGATAAAACGTCAGACTGAAGCTTAGGAAAAAATCCAAGCTCGTACTTCCCCTGTCCAATTTTCATGTCCAGCAAGTGTGGGTGAACTGCAGTGTGATCTATTTTTGCCAGCCTTAATTCAATAGATTTCTCTGAAATAGTAAGAAAGTTTATTTTTTAAGGTGTTTTAATTAGACATGTATCTATGATCCCATATCTTCAATTAAAAGCAGATGTCAAATTAAAGCAAGAGGTGGAAGTGGCTTATTGATTTCAACAGGGACATTAGTACAAGAGTGTTTCTGACATCAAAGAATGCCACCAAAAGGAGAAAAATGTTTATCTTCTTTAGCTCTGACATCTTTCCCACACAAAGCATGCAGGAAAACATCTGAGTTCTACTTTACATTGATTTCATCTCACATCTCAACATCACAGAAAACGTTTAGTCCCCCGTTTAACCTTTACATCTCTGCTCTTTTGGTCTATTTTTTTTGAAGTTTCAAAGCATGAATCAATACTTAATCTAATGTCTACAACAAAAACCACTGACCAGTTGCCCTAATTGTCAAGCAAGTGCCTCATGGCCCTTACCAGCCTCATCAATGGTTGTGCACTTTTGATACATAGATGTGCGCAGAGTCGGTGTCCTGACGTTCAGCAGCCTAATTTTATCCACTCTAGAATCAAAAACTCTCAAAACAGGGTCTTTGTCATCTTCATCATGGTACATAATCTTATTGTCAATAAAGGATGCAAACATTTGGGTCTCCAGGAATCTTGAGAGGAAAGGCAAGTAAGGTTCAGGCTGGTCAGACAAGAAAGACGCCTAAGAGACAAGAAGAGATAAGACTGTTTGGGAGTCTGCAAAGAGAGAGAGCCATCCACCAGAAGCACCAATTTTTCTGATGTATGAGAGTGCTTTGGTGCCACTTAAAGCCTGTTTTTATTATACACATCAATTCTATCCCAGAAACAGGCAGTCTGTATGAAATTTTCAGCATCACGACAGACACCTACTGTCCAGCACAATAATTGGTACACTGTGATTTTAGCACTTCCTTAATCTTCTAAAAATTTCAACAGGATCCCAGTAAAATACATCATCAGTACTGCAGCTGTGCAGATTTGGTACCTCAGTCTGGGCTAACAGCCTGTGAAATCGATGGGAATCTTTTCATACAACTTGGTGGGAATCAGATGAGTGTTTTAGCAGACAGTGCTGCAACATAATTCTCACCCATGTGAACTCTCCTGCTGATAAATATTTCCAGCAAAGAAGACAGTGCAAAAATTTGAAGAACTGGGTGTTATGTTTCTCTACAAAAAAGTTAGGAATACATTTGATACACATGTATATAAGCATTATTTGGGGTCATGACTTAATTCATTAACGTGTTTGGCAATTCGTCCGGTTAAAAATCAAACTGTTTCCACCAGTATTTTTAACCTTAATGCGGAGGTTACTCTAAAGTGAGGCTTTCTAAGCTATTTTTCTAGAGCAAGCTGCATTTTTCTACAGTATTCTTAAAAGAGTATCTTTAGCTCTCCAGGTCTGTATTTGTATATATTTTTCCACATATCTAAGATGTGACTTTTTTTGGGAACACTGAAATTAAAGGAAGAAATTACCATTTTAACAGTACAGTTTTCCATTCGATGGCCCAATACACAAAGCCTCAGGTTTGAATACTGTTTTACCTCTTACATTGATGTACCTTTTTATTACAACTTACTTTATCAAAGTTTTGCATCTGTTCTCTGTTTGTAAACCACGACTCCTTGTCCTGACTGGGCTGAATGACAAACACTTCATAATCTGCAAACATTTGTGTGAAGCGGTTGGCAAAAACTTCCCGAATCTGAATGTTCAGCTGGTAAATCTTGAATTCTTCTTCATCACACTGAATTTTAAGATCCTTTTTGCTACTGGTCTCCTCTCGCACCTCCAGCTGAAAAAGTAAGGGAAAACACAAATAATTTGTATTGATGCTTTGTCAGGTATTCCAGGCATATAAGATTTTAATCTGCTATTCAGTTGCTATTCTTCAAGTCAACATTTCAATAAAGAAAAATACTTACTGTTTCAACCACTGCAAAACAAAAGAGTAAAAGCAAAAAAATCCAGACAGAAACCTTTGCCTAGAAAATTTTTCTTAATAAACCAAAATCTACTTCAGAACTGTTTGCACTAGATATGTTTTAAATTTAAAAATGGTAAATAACATATACATGCCCATGTATGCCACAGACTTACTTTCTCTTACCCTTCAATCACCTGCATAGGCTTTTTAGAGGTTCTTACTACCCCTAAAATTTGCGTATTAGGCAAATCTATATCTGGTGTCAAACAACTCCAGGTTTAGAACTGTTAAACACATACCAGCCTTCAAATGAAGACAGAAATACACAGTAACAAGAGGCTGTGCATGTCTGTAGCCTAAGCTCTTAGCAGTGTAAATCACAATTCCCCACTACACACCTCAGAGTAATCTTTAAGAAAAGAAAATGCATTTTCAGTTAGTATGTGGGCTAAAATTTATGAAAAAAAGCAATAAAATTGAGATATTTAATTAATAGGGGGAAAAAGATCACCAACAATGACAGTCTTCACTCCATTCCACAGAAGCTCAAAAAACTCCCAGTGGTCTTTCAGACAGCATATTTTATGTACAAATGGCCACAATTTATTTTTTGTTTCATAATTCTAATCACTCAGGATCCAATCAGGATCACCATGAGCTGTGCATCTCCACTTGCTGGGAATCAGACACTCATGAACTCTACAACATTAACCAGAAAAAAGCATCACAGTAACCCTATGGCAAATATATTACATATAAGCAAAATTATATATATCCTATATACACAGAATGAAAAAAATATCTATAGAAACCAAGACTGGATGTAAACTTCAGGATTATCTAGATGTCAATTTTAGCCACTTAATTCATTTAAAAGTGGTGCCTATTTAGAATTAATCTTAAAACCAAGAATAAACAAGGCAAAGTGCTATTTTTTAAACACATTATCTTGGTAAAGAAACACTTGGCGGGTAGCAAAGGTTTTCCCAGATGCTGCAGGGTTAAATCTCATTCCCTCTCTCCCCTAAGCTTGTCCTTGTGTGTTTATCATAGTACAGGTGTTCACAAGGTTTGAGAACATGTTGACACAAAGTTCCTTCTAGTGAAGACAGACATACAGCATCTTTGGACCATGACTTCAGACCATCTGCCACTGCAGGACCAGAGACGTGCAGCTCATTTCATATCTTACCTTTTCTAGGCTCACACCTGTTCTTTTAACAAGTGCTTGCAGTCTTGCAATAGTCTCATTTTCCTTTAGCAGCTCATAGGAATTCAGAGGTGATCCTGCTATGTTTCCATTTCTTTTATCAGAAACCAGGTCACATGCTCTGAGGCTCTTCATCTTGGAGGCACTTTCACTGCAGTGCAGGTTTCCCTCAGGTGGAATTCCAAAAGCCATCAGTATCTCTGAAATTTCCTGAATGAACTCAAGTTTATTTGGAAACTGGGGTAGGTCTTCTGGCAGCTCGATGAAATGGTTGTCTACATCCACAAAGCACAGGTTAGCCTGGGATTTAATTTAGAACAGGACACAATTCAACATCACTAAACAACATTATTAATCTTTGAGATTTGTGCTTATTTAAAGATTCAAATACATTTGCATTTTTTTGGTTATTTTGTAAAACAGAGTTGTCCCAACCATAATTTAACTGGCTGGTTGGCTTTGAAGAACGTAACACAAGACTTATATTTCCAGGTCTTTTAAGGAGGTAACTGAGAAATAAGACTAATTTTACAGAAATTTACTATGTACAAAATAGATTATAACATAAATTAGGTACAGATGTGTGATTTTTTTCATACATGTACAGTGAAATTTTAACTACAGGATATATGCAGTTCTATTTTATACATGTTTATATGCAAGCAGGTGACTGCCTGTTGTTCAGATTATCAGTGCATTTCTCTAAAAGATTTAGCAAATTTCAATCTAAAAGGTATGCTGATACTGCAGAAATGCAATGAAGTTTTCTTCTTTCTTTTTGTTAGCAACAAAAGGCAATTGCCTGACAACTAAGGCAATTCTTTGAACGAGCAAGTTTGTTTCCAAGGGGAAAAATGCAATTAACTAGTTTCCATTCTGTTTTTCTGTTCCAATCTCCAACTCATTTACCACCAAAAATCACCAAGGTGGGGGAAAAAAAAAAGAAAAGAAAAACCACCTATGTGGCTTCCACAGCAAGATCAAAAGAAGCTCTGCATCTTTCAAGGTTTACCTCACTCTTTATTTGGCAAGGAGGAAGGTTCCCCTTTTGGCTTCTGCATTGCAAAATCAAATAGTTTCAAGACATTACATAACTACACACATCACAGCAAGAACCCCAGTCATGTGAAATCTGCCTGGAGAGTTAAGAACAGAGAAGTAACTTTGCTCTTCTGTAGAAGCATTTTAGTTTCTCTTCACTGCAGAATTAACATGGACTGTCACTATTCTGTTTAACCTTCACTATACAAAATCGTTTTACTCAGATTATGGGGTACTTCCAACCTAACTGCATTGCATTATTCTAGGAGCCACACCTGAATTCAGGCCTCACTACAGCTTGGCAGCAAGAACACTTTTCAGGTCTATGAGAACCGACATATCTCCACTTACTTCCTACGATTCACTAAGTGCAGGAGGATGATAGCACCACCACAATTTAATTGGAAAGGAATAATCAGAAGATATCAACCTCACATGGAATGAATGGTGAATGATCCCAGAAATCAGAGCCACAAGGAGTTCTGGTAGGAATTTGCTGTGGACTGACCATAGGTAGACTAGAATAAGCTGTGCCTGACGAGACCTGTTCCTTTAGGTAAACTTATGGAAATATACATTTAGTACTTGCGACAGGTTTCTATAGAACAGACAGTGTCAACTCTCCTTAAAACACAAATATCTTATTGAGCTTCAGCATTTCAACTGAAAAAAGAATTCTTAAAGCAGAACTCCACTGGACGTATTGCACTAGCTCGCACAGAACTAGTCCAATTCATGCCCTGCTACAATATTATCCATAGTTACAAAGGGAACATAATCCCAGTTCTCTCTTTCCTAATGTTCTAACATTTTAATACGGAGATTGATTTCTTATGCTCAAAGGAATGCATATAAAACAGTTTAATATCTCTTGTATAGATCCTTTAAGGGAAATTAAATCACAAATCGAATTAGGTGTTGCAAAAGAATCCAAGGTCACTAAAGAGAATTAACACATTGATTCTCAAACAGTTTCTAGTGCACCTTACAAGAAGTTTTTCTTTTTATGCAGGGCAGGTGTGACTGCTGAAATTTCCCTAATATCAGCACTGCTCCAAGGCAGCAGCTGAAGCAAGCACCTGAATTCAGGAGCTTCAAGGCTCCCACTATTCCCATGGTTCTGTGATGATCAGAAGTCAAGTCAGCTGGTATTTGTCAGAAATACTGTAAGCACTTCAAGACAAGAGAGAAACAAAGCTTTGAAACCAGGCACAATGCCTACCAATCAGTGCTGAGGGAGAAACAAAAAACATTGAATTTGCCTCAAGCAGTCTGCAAAATGGCAAGACAGACTCAATAAAAAACTCTTCAAACAGTTTAATTGTATTACTTCCTTTTACAACTTTCTTTTAATTGATGCCATTCAACTTTCCCTCCTTTTTGGATCAGATTCTGCAGAAAACATCACTCTAGATTAATAAGCTTGGTTGTACCCACAAAGCACTTGGCCAAAAAGAAATCAAACATCAGTCTTACCAATGTAGAAATTCTAATCTTCACACTGAAATTAAACTCCTTGCCAATGGAAGAAAAAGCTGAATTCAATGCTTGCTAAAATTACTTATAAATTTCTGGGCTAACACCTGGTTAATTCTTCCAATATGTGATTTTCCCTTCTGCAGGGTTCCTCCCTATACACACAGTTTAAACACTCTGAGCTCCTAATAATGACTGCTTATCCTGCCACTTGTAATTACATTTTCCAGAAATTGGCCTATATGGAAGCATTTTTTAAGAAGTCAGTGCACAGCAATACTCTAAATAGAGTGTAAAGAATATTTTCAGGGACACTGTAGTTATCCATTGCCTGGTTAATAATACATAAGATAGAGGACTACCCAGAGCATCATAAGCAAAGATTCCATAGGTGACTTTAGCCTCTCTGAACTCAGAGATGTGGAGCTCATCCTCAAGAGCTGCATACAAACTTCTGAAAAGGCCATGCTCCTCAGGGAACAGAAATGGCAAAAACATCTCAATGCACAAGTCCTTCAAGAGGTACCAAATCAGTATTTTTCTGTAAAAATGAAATCTGAAGTAAATCAGTGACAGACACCAGAGTAGTAAATCTCACTATGCTGCTACACAATAGATCCAACAGAATTGAATACCAGTAAGGATAGAGGGGTCCCCCTTCTTAAAAACTAAGAAAAACTACAAGGCACTTATTATTTATGAAATCATGGTCACCCGAAGTATTTTGCATGCTAGGAACCAGGCAAGTACACAAAGCAGAAAGATAAAGGAGTTCTTCGGCTACATGGGTTTAGTTATTTTGTCTCTGGAGGCAGCAAAGTTGAGTGGGCTGTGAATAGCTGACAGCTCTCTATGTCGATACACTGTTTATTATTTTACTCACACAAAACTAAAATGATACAAAGACAAGATACTTGGCAACATGTGTAAGTACAGATGTAATTGAAAGAGTATCCTTAAGTTAGTTACTTGGTATTTCAGGTCTCTAGAACAGTCATATTCTTTTATTTGTGGCTACATATCAGTTTTCTGATCAAAAGAAGAACCCAGAACAGTTACACACCACTTCACTTCAATAGCAGACTGTCACAAGAGAGGACATATTACATCATCTACAATAAAAGGTTCTCCTGAGACACTACACTAAGGAACAAGGATATCACATCCTGATTTAAAAACTTGTCCTTCCCATAAACTTTTATCATTCCAAGTAACAGAGTGTTCAGGTGAAAGTCTTACAAACCTTTGAAATGTGAATCTAAGTAAATCAGTGTGTGTATCTGGTGCCAGTGCCTGGTTCCCTGAAGCCAACAGCACCACTTTCCATGGGCTTAGTGGGGCCTGGAGTACACCCATCCATTCCAAAACCAAAAGACAATTGCAATTCTTTAGTTTGACCTCAGGTACAATAAGGGCCAAAGCCTCAAACAGATCTAGCAGGGCCTGCATCAAGCTCATATCTTTCCTATTAGCTCGGTTCAAAAGCACAGAAGGAAATTATTTAGGTTCTGTTTGAATACAGCACTAAAAGAAAGACTAAAGCCCATTCATCTACAGCCTGTATCACCTTGCAAATAACCACCCACTTCACATAACACACAGAGAACATGGATGTGCAACTTTATACACACATGGCTGACTTGTGGCAAGTGTGTCCAGAGTGGGCCTAAATTCTGAAGGATGCTCCTGTGCCTCTCCTGTAAGCAAATGGAGACCTTCCGCACTTATTCTCAGCACTGCTGTCCTTTACGCCAACCCAGAATTTGGGACTGAGAACAGCTTACAGCTCAAAGCCCTTGCAGCCATCACAAACTCCTCAGGTGGCTGTTCACACTGGAGTACAAGAAAACATAAAACTGAGGTTTGTCAATACATCTGCAGTATTATCAAGGATCAAACCACCAGCAGACAGCCCAAGAATGCATACAAAGCAGTGATAATCTTTAAATAATTATCTTGGTCTAATGTGTTAGCATCACAAGGAAAAAAGGCTTTTCAGGAGACCTTTCTTATCTTCTGAAACAACATACAAAAATAAAAACCCACAGAATTTCTTCAGATTTAGAATTTAATCGCATCCTTTTAATGGTTGAAATAAAATCACTGAGAATATATATAGTCTGTCTTATAGTAGCAGAGAAAATGCATCTTAGGTTTTAAAGTCTTTCAACTTTTCTAACAGGACAAGCTATTGCCCAAGACCTTTGGGATCACTTCATTAAAAACAAGCTTTTTAATGAGATACTACTTTCTTTGATTTCACCAGTGCTGGAAACTCAGTATTGCTTATTTCCACTGAAAATAATTCAATTTCTACTATTCTCCTAAATTAGAGGGGTGAGATATACATGCAAATCCTGCTGCATGAAATGGTCTGGATTAACTTGCTTGTTAAAAAATGTATTTCTATAGCACTGCAGAAGTTTCTTTAGAAGGAAATGCAAAGACACATCAAAAAACCCAATCTTACTTCAGTACTTGCTAGGTTTGTGATCTGCAAATAAACTGCTAAAACCACTTTTATTGATCAGTTTTACTGATAAACAAAGCACAACAGCAACACCTGAAACATGTTCTTCCCTTCCCCTTTGACATCTGCAGCACCTTATTCTAGCACAGCTTCTCCCATGCCCTCCCCTTCTCTTCTGGCTTCCTCACAAGCCCCTGATGCAGCTGCCAGGGAAACCACAAGGATGCTCATGCACACACAGAGCACTCAGAAAAGCAGCAGCACCTGTGAGAACAAGCACTCTGCTGCTGACATGCACAAGAAACTCAACTCCACACTAAACCACAGCATTTCCTAGTTTTACTGGGCTACAGAGAGTCAGGTCTGCAGGTCATTGGTGGTCTTCAATGAATTCTCCATCAGGGACTGTTCTGATGTACCCAAGGGATAACCTAAAATTGAATTTTGTACTAACACAACTTTTTTGTTGAAGATTTTAATCATCATCTGCTGCAAGCATTAACTTTTAGGATACAGCTGGATTTCTATGCTCATATGGTAAAGCATCCCCCTGGAAACCCCAGATGTGACCCAAATATGGGAGGCTGCCACCAAAACAAGCCTTAGCCATATGTGTTCAAGACTTACACCAAACCAAACCTAACTTGGTTGGGACAGACAGTATTCTCACATTATTAGCTTAAAACACTTTGAGCAAGACAAATTAGTCTTTTTAAAACTTCATTATAAAACCACAATGAAGAAGTCTACAGTGACAGGGAGGTATCCATGCTGTGCTAGACAGCAATATTATTTTCTTCCACAATGCCCTTCAACTGAGAACCACTAACTAGATTTTCTCTCAAAGCTCACCTCTTTGGCCCCTGCCTAAATCAGCTATTGCTTTCTCTAACAGCAGTTGTTCCACACATCCATGTAAATAGATTAGGAACCGAGATGCAGCTTATGCAGTTTCAAGACAAAGAAAAAAAATTTTTTGCAGAACTCGGAATAAATTACAACACAGAACAGCTCTTTGTATGCCTTTTGTGATAAATGAGGAAAATTCTGATATCGGGAGCCTAGAGGAGTTCCTCATATAACCCTGATGAGTTCATAAAGGTTGATATACATTCCAAACTTTAGAGATAAACCATGTTAAATATTAATAGCCCCTCTGTTACTGATGATAAATCTGTCTTTATTGAAGTACAAATAACGGAATCCATATGCCCTCTTCTACTGTTCTACAACAACACATTATTCACGTTCCTTGGCAGTTTTTGTTTGCTGTTCTATGGGGATTTGTTTGGGTTTCTTTCTTGGTCAGCTGGGTTTTTATAAGCAAACTCCCTACAATGAAAACCTCAATAATAGTGAGCTCCTGTTCTTCCCAGTCTACTTAACCCCTTGAATAAACAAATCTATTGGTATAGGATAACTTTTTAGTTATTTACTAAGAGAATGAAGTCTCCAGTCCATTTCTATGCCACAGCTACATCTCGAGCCTGCAATGCAAAGGACTTCAACAGCTCACAAGAAACCTTACCCAGCACTGACTACCAAGGGGATTTCTCAGACTAGGTCAAACTCATCGTGTACAAAGTTTTAAGAGCTCACTCTTCAAATAAGAAAGAGAAAAGCTGAAACTTCAGAAGGACAAGGAAGTCTTGCAGCAAATTCCAACACATGGGCAAGTTGCTGCTGCTTTTTGTCTTGTCTGTCCTCCCCTCCCAGACAATTCTCATCTCTGTGAGATACTATCAGAAATCTACTCCTCCACCTTCTCATAAAAGGCTACCTGTAAAACAAAATGTAAATTGAGGTGTCAGATTACTTTTTAATAGTACTTGGATTTCATTTCAAACATCTAAAAATAGATCAACTGCCTTACTTTAAACCTCAAAAATAACCTGATAATCTGTTCCAAAAACTATTTACCTTTTAAATAACTGGAATGTCTATTTGAAATTAAAACATGTTTATTTAGTTGGAAGTATTACAGTGATTTTAAAATGAGGAAGTTCTTTACAAAAGGAGGACAGTATTTTAGACGCTTGTGGTAACAGTGAAAACATCCATGGTGCATATTAACATGCATATCCACACATGCATTTTATTTCATCAGCTATTCTCTCTGAAAAGTGTACTAACCATATTAATTAGGCCTGTCAGTACAGCCAAAATTCTGAAAAAATAGTAAACCAAAGCAATAGATTGTTGTTTTCATGGCAAGAAAATACAATACTCTGTTATTAATTATGCCAGTGGAAAATTGAAAAAAAAAAAAAGAGAGAGCAGGACAATAAAGAAATCAAGAGATTAAACACTTTAGTTTTCATAGTAAAGAAAATGCAGTTTGGGGGAAAAAAAAAAAGTTTTACTTTGAACTTGCCAGGAAAAACAAATGAAAACTACCAGCATATGGATTTGAGAAAAAGAGCAATGTTGGCATGGAGACCAGACTGGAGGTTCACAAAAATATCTTGTCTTTAATTTCATGCAACTTTTTTAAAAGGAAGGCTTTTTTGTGTCAAGCTATGCTGCAGCACAGCCTGGTAATGAAAACAAAAACCACCACCACAAAACCCTATGCCTGCCACACTTCTGCTTTCCCAGAAATGCAAATGGAAATAGAAGAAAACCTACAGTCAGAGAAAAAGGCAGAGAATCCTACCAAGGCCTATAAGTAGGGTGTTTCCCATGATTTACACAGTTCCTCCCCTGAAAAGTTAACACCTACAAGTAAGCAGGGGTCAGACATTTCCTCTGCTGCCTTGGGCAGTGCCTTGATCCTCACAACCAGCTCTTAACCTCTCTTGGCACATCCCTCCAAGGAGCGTTTGTGAAGTGATCAGGGGATAAAATAAATAAGGACAACCTCTAAGCAGCCTGAATGTAGTCCCAGCCCTCTGGATGAGTTGCAGAACCTTTACAGATCATTTCCTTCTCCTTTACACAGGGGCTGCTGCTCCCAGGGCTCCTCAGCATTACCCCAACAACCAGAAGTTTGCTCAAGTACAACTGACATTTTGCTGCAGACTGAAGCAGGCATTCTAGGAGAAAATCTGAAATGGTTTTGTGCAGACAGGCAGGCTGGGTCCATGCAAGCGAACCCCAAGAGAGAAATCCAGGGCAGGGACACCCAGCCTTAGCCCACACAGCCAGGAACCAGTGCTGATGCCAGTTGAGCTCTGCTCACTCACCACCACAACCTTTTCACCACTGCTGGAGAATTCACACTGCACTTCCTTGCACTTCTTAGCATTACAAGGCTAATTTTTCCAGCACAAGAATGTTCTTTCTGTAACCCCAATACCCCAAGCAGTTCCTGCAAAATTACAGTTGAATTCTATCAGAGCATGCAATTTCAAAAGCAGGGCTTTATCTATTTCACCAGATTTTTGTCAGCATCTCGAAGAAACAAAGACCTATCCCAAATCAGAGCCAGCAAGAACTTGACAATGGCTGTTACAGTTAGCACTTGTGTTTTGGATCATTTCTCACTTCCCTCATAGTCATGGTCAGTATTTAATCAATCAAGACAAGTTCCTCTCACCTCTTGAGGAAGTTCCAGCTTAGACCTATCATCCAGTCCATTAGAGTGCAAGCCCATGAGGTAAGGGACAGGAGCATCTAGAAAATGAAGGAGGGATGCTGGAAGGATAGGAACATACACATGCTGCCACTGAAATGGAAACATTAGTGCTGTGATGGTCTCTGCCACTGTCATCAGCCTCTGATAATCTGAAAAAGATCAAGAAAATTAAATTTTTTTCACAAATACTTTTAGGTAAATGAATTTAAATTAAAGAAATGAGAAGTTGCTTGAAAACAGAAACAACAAAACCCAGTACTAGCTGAGTGGCATCATAATGAAAACCCAGAACTGCACACCCAGCACATTTTGCTCAAACAACAAAGAGAGCTCAACCCAAAGTAGGTCATTCTACAAGTCATATGTTAATGAGCAAACTGAGCCTTAATGCATGCTAAGTCACTTTCTGCTACCTATATCAGGGTCACCAGGAACACCAGTTTGAACACAGAAGCAATACTGTAATCAGCTAAGAAACATATCAGAAATAATTTCTTTTCTCTGTGCTCAGGGCTTTCTATGGAAGCCTTGGATGAAACCCAAGGCATCTGGTATCTCTTGAGATAAACATTTTTTAAACGAGTGTTTAAATGTCTATAAAGCATGCTGTATAGCAGCCAACCCAACAGTGTGACTGAAATAACTATGCAGAAAATGAAAAGGATCAGCTTCGTTCAGCCTTTGCAATGTAGGACCAAAGCCTCAGTTCAATGTAAAAACAACTCATGTCCTCCTAGAACTTAGGAGCAGTGTTAAATGTACCTGTGCAACACACTAAGAGATCTTTTTATTTAGCACTGGTGGCTAGAGCAGTTTACACTGCTGGGCAAACATTGCACCCTCCCCATCTGTAACTACGGAGTCATCTCTAAGGGTTTTTGAAATCCCATAAAGGGAGAGACAGCACCAGATGTGTGTTCCAATACAACTGCTGAAATATGCTGACTGATTTCCAGCTGCCAGGCTGGAAAGGGTATAAAACACTCACACAGCTAGGGCACTTCCTACCTTCTGTCAAGCCATAAATATAGGACAAACTGGAGACATAGGATGCCTTTTCATGATACTGTAACAACATCCAATTCCAGCCAGGAAAGGGGAGGGAATACAAGGAAGAGAAAAAGTCAGTAACCTTCATATGTGTATATTAAGGTGTGGGGTATGCATGTCTTCTCCTTTCACAGAACTACAGACACTGTGAAAGTGTAAAAGACACTTGAATGGGCAGGCTCAGGTGCTAAGGTCTCTAAAGCTGTTGCACACTGTCACAGAGAGCAGATGAAAACTGCAAGAACAACATTTGTTCTGAACACTCTGGAGAAAAATTAAGCCTAACAGTGCACTTCCCAAATTGATGGCTTTGATTCTATCTTTTAGCCAGCCTCCACTCAAGACTTCACACAGCAGAAAAAAAAAAGGCATTCATGATTAATTTTGTTTGGGAACAAAGTAGCAGAGTTTGGGGTCTGCAAAGAGCCCCACAACCCAAGAGGAACTCAGCACAGGTTTTGCTAACATCCCCTGTAATTCTGCAACTTAGGCTTTTGATTTTTAATTTTCATATCAAGCTGTGCTGGTGGTAAAAGTTATTGCGTGGACCTACCTTGTCACTGCCTCACAGTAGACCTACTATGAAGGACCCTTCAACCAAAACAGATGAGAACAGCTTAAACAGGTTAAAGTTTTTGCCAAAAGCTTATCTGAAGCTCAATGAACATCATCAGCAACACTCCCCTATTCTGCCTGGACATCAGCTTCTGCCTACACACCTACGTATGGATTTGCAGCTTTAATCACAGCCTGACTGCAAAGAAGTGATGAATTAATGATAAGCCTTGGGAAGATGAAGATTCTATTCCATACCCTATTTTCTTCAGTTTTAAAAGGAACTTTAAGTGTAGCCATAGATACACAAGCATTGCAGCTGGTTTGTATTCAGCTTGTTTATCTGGAAGTGCAAGTCTTTAAATAGGAACAGTGTTTTCCTACTACACAAAACCCCCTGCATGATCCTGCTGGATAATTTAAATACAACTTCTCCCTCTGTCATTAAGCTAACTTTAGTATCAGCCTTCCAAATTAATTACGAAGTAACATCAATAGTTCAGAATTTCTATCTGCTGGGCAGCTACCTCCTGCCATGGAGCTATCCGCAAAAGCAGCTCTCCAGTCCCGGATATCCACATGGCTTAAGCCGTTCCCAAAGATCTGGCCTGCCCAGCTGCAGCCCGCAAGTAACAGTGACTGCATTCTGCTACTGGCAAAAGGCAAGGAAAAAGGCAAGAAGCATGAAAATATAAACCAAAACAACTCCTATGTTTTCTTAAGTTATACCTAGCCAGAGAGGGTATGGAGGGGTTTTTTGGGGTTAAAGAAGCAAGCAGCAGAGTTCTTGTACCAAAGAATTACAGAAGATTTAAAAATAACAACAACAAAAAGATAAAAAGAGTTAAGAAGTATTTCAGCAGTGCTGTTGCTCTTGTCCTTGAAATCAGAATGTGCTTATTCTGGTGTCAATGACATGATCTTTTGGCCTTGTATTGTACACAAGCACTGGTAGGGAAATAATGATATATGATTAAGGCACTGTTAGATGGCAAAGTGCTTAACTGATCACTGTGCAAGGAAGAGAAAATCCACAACTTTTTTAATATGGCCACTTAAGAACACAGAAAAAGCATGATTTGCTAGTCTAAGCAATTGCTATAAATAAAATATATTATCTCTTAAAGTGTGTATGAGAAGTTACACAGTACCATTTATCTGTAGAAGATTAAAAAAAAAAAGAAATTGAGAGATCCCGGAAAAAGAGGAACAGGAGGGGAAGAAGCTGGCAGCTCTAAGAACCATAATTCCACCTCCCTGTTTTCACATTCTAGCAGAGAGAAGTCTGTCAAGTGCCTACAGAAAACCTCTGACTCAGCCAAATTTAAAACAATTATATGATCACATTTTGGAATATTTTTTCCTTTTAATCTCCATGGATCACAATGAAATACTGTCATATTTGTCAAGTAACTCACAAGTCACTTCAAAAAACCCTGTAACTACAGTAAGAACCAACTGTGGTTAGTAGAAGCAGTAAGGTGAAGTATCTCCTATTCCATGTTTGATAGCGGGATTCAAGCAGCAAGGTTCCTAAATCACTGGAGGCATAACAAGAAACTGTCCTATGTAAGAGATCAGAGTTAGGCAGCACAGCACAGAGTAATACTGCAAAGACATTAAACTAATACTTTAAATCTCCAGAATGAACATAATTTTAAACAAGTGAAACAAAAATGGGGAGGAGAGGTTCAAAGGCAGAGCAGTAAAAAACCCCCTTATTTGTACTGGAAAATGGCAGCAGATAGCTGCCACCCCGAAAATACAACTGTCCTAGATCACAGTCTGTAGCAGCAGTGCATTACATTTCTCCTTTTTTTCTTTCTAGCTGTTTAGAAAAATCACTTCCAAGCAGATTTCACAGCTGTCTTAATACACACTTTTCAGAAGAGCTCTAGGTGCTCTCTGAGATAAGGAATAAGTCTATTTCACAGTTACAGAGCCACATAAATTGCAGGAATGCAAACTAGCTCCCACAGAATATCTGGCAAGGGCACTTCCCACAGGCCTCCAGCACCACTGACTCTTTCCAGAGTTCCTCAGCACTGGCTCAGCACTAGCAGCATCCTCAAATTCTTCCCTCTCTTACAGGCCTCTGACATTTTTCCAAATGGTAGACAGGTCTCTCAACAGGACAATCAAATTGAGGCATTCATTCCCTACACTTGGCTTACAGCTATCCAAAATACACAAGGCTGTACCCAACATAGCAGGACAAAAGAAGAATTTGCAAAAGCATCAAGTCAGAAACATGTCAAAGGAATCTTAAACCAAAACACTTCCACTGCCAAGTGAAGTTACTCCTACTCCAAGGACTGACTGAAACCTAAAACACTAAAATAATTTGTTTCAAAAAGGATTGCACTTGGCAACGAATTCATAGAGACATACAATCATGAAAAAGTTTGGGTTGGAAGGGACCTCAAGATCATCCAGTTCCACCAGACCTCCAAGAGGTTTGGGGTTTGGTTTTTATTTTGGTGGTCTTTCATTATTTTGTGTGTGTTTCTTGTTTGGGGTATTTTTTCAAGTAAATCTTACAAATCCACTGATCCTGACATGTACTGTTCTAAATCTAAATCCACCCAATGAGTATCATAATCTCATCTGACCTAGGAGAACAAGAAATTATCTCAGTCACCTCAGCAGTTATGGGTTTGAGCACCAAGAGATTTAACAAACTCAAAGGACATTAAAAAACTCAGTATTTATATTCTGAAGGACAACCTAGACATCACACTGGTGTGCATGCAAGAACATGGAAAAGCCTTTACAAAAACAAAGCAATTTCTGATTCCACTTAGAATTGAGTGTACCATCACCTGTATCTCCATTCAATATTTCTTGTTTTACAAACAGCAAGAAACAGATGTTACTCAACCATACTGAAGAAAGCAGAATATATTAGGAGCATATTTCAGCTGAAAAGAACAGCAGAAGCAAACAAAAACAAAACAAAAAAAGCACAGGGATTAAATCCCTCAAAAAGTCCTTAAGAGAAGCTATGTTTCAAAAAAAAATTGGCTACTATTACTGAGAAGGCACTGCTGCAGCCAGTTCACCAAGCCTGAGGGTCAAAAATCAGCAAACAAATAACTAAAATTCTTTTTCTACTGAAAGAAGACTTTTCAGCCAAAAACTAAGGTGAGAACTTGACAGAGAGACAAGACACGTCCATAATGTACAACACAGCCCAACTCAGCCAAAGCTTGGGGTGAGGCAGGGAAACTAGTGGACAGAAACTATCCTAACTGGTCCCTCATCCCTCTGAACTCCAAACGTCTGTGCCTGCAAACAACAAACTCAAGTGTTCCAAGGCTATTTTAAGCTTCTTTAATTAGCCACTGATCAGACACCTTGGAAGGGCCCAAGACAGAAAGCTGAACCTATTAAAATGACTTGGAAAGAGAAGCCAGAATACAGTAGACTAGCCCAGAAGTGAGCTGAGCTCCAGCCTGGAACAAAAGAGCACTCACAAGGTGATGGCCTGGAAAGAGCTCCAGAAGCACTGTTCCCACATGGCGATGCACACATGGCTCTTCTGTGGAGCTTCCAACCACCACAATTCCAGCAAAGGAATCTCAGACACCTCCACAGGCCAACACAACCACACCCTTCTTCAGATGGAAATGCTGATGTTTGAATCCTCCACTGGTAGGACACAGGTCTGCACAGAAACTCTCCCTAAATCTCAAACATGTAAACACCTAATCCATTTCAGGGGAAACCACAAAAGAAGCTTGTCTGCTAGACAAGTATTTCTAGATTTGCTGTGAACAATAAGCAGAGCAATTTGTTTTTTGAAATAAGAGAGTAACCACTATAGAGTTCAGTACGTTTTTTTGACTGCATGTCAGTTAACTGTACAGTTTTTCTCTTGCAGTTCACAGTGTCTATACAACGACACAACTGTGATGCAACACCCTGCTGCCAATTACAGACTTTTAATCACCCTGACTGTACACACAAATCCATCCTTGGCTTCAAAGCACAGATCTTAACACACTTAACACAAAATCTGTATTTCATGCTTGGAAAAGGTTGCTGATAAATGTAGATCCTATTTTGTAAATAGTTACCATTTGTGTTCTACGTATTTCAGTGACAGCTCAAGGCAAGTAAACACTGAAAACAAATTTCAATAACACCATGGACTAGCCCTGGTTTTGTCTTGGGGTCTTTTATAAAGTAGTGTTCAAAAGGCTCTCTGTTTAAACCACACCATTCTGAATGGGTGAGTCTGGACTAATGTTAGTCAGCTTGGGACAAAAAAAAAAAAGGTAGAGAAATTATCTTTTGGCATAATTCCACATACTGTGTTAGAGCAACAGGATGTGGAGTAAGAAGCCCAGTATCCACAAATTTCAACACAGAAAACAGATACCACTCCCACACTACTCATTCATTGATAAGCATGTTATTTCAGCTCAGTTGCTGCCTGTCCTCTTCAAAGCAAGCTTTAGCTATGTGGCTTCAGCTATAACTGTTTCAAGACCTTAACAGAGATTCGGGATTTGAGTTCAGTCAAAACTTTTTTCAGGTACTTATCTTTCAAAGTAGCAACTGAAATGTTCCTTTGGGTACTCAAAATGAAAATTGTACTTGCATGATTAACTCTTCTTCAGAACCAGATGTATATATAATTAACTGTGTATCTTTTCAAAACGCATGGCTAGTTCTGCAGAGATAGCAGGGAATTCAGCTGAGCAGCTAGACAGGAACATGGAAGAAGGCAAACTGCTCTATCCAGTAGCACAGTTCCAGAGCCAACAACAAAGGGGTCAGCCAAACCATGAATAGAGGAGATTATGTGAAAACCCAGTTTTAAGTTTAGGTGCCTAACAGCAGGAGCCAATGCAACACTCTCCTGACAACTCCAGTGCTTTTCTTTACATTAAGACCTGCACACAGATCAGCCAGACTGCAACAGCATGCTTATGCCACTTTAATGCAGCTGTTCTGCTGTTTGTGGTGTTTTTAGAACTCAAGACACAGTAAGACCTTGTGCCAGTACAACTACAAGATAAGAAAACAAAATCTAAGTACTCACGCTGTGAATAAAGCAGTATCTGAAACTCCAAAAGGGCACAGGTAAAGAGTTGAACCACATTTTCTACTCCAAGCAATTCAAAAACTTCTTTAACCGGAAAATCAAACAATGGTAGTTCACTGGTGCTTGGCCTCTGGCAGATAATTGGTCCATAAACACCTGAAAATTTCAATGACCTTCCTGCTGGAGGAAGAGGAACCTCATAGAGAATATTGTAGATGTAGCTTTCTAAAGGTAGCGGTGGTGGCTGAGGTGAAGTCACTGCTTGGTGAAGTTGTTCTAGAACTTTCTTACAAGCTTTCATGAAAGACATTGGAGTAATCAGACAAATGCACTTTGAGACATAGAGTGTATCTCTGCTGATGTCATAGGAGTTGAATCGCTGTAGCTTTGCGACAGAGGTGCCGTTGCAGTCCCCAGTGCTGCTGCAGCTCTCCTTGTCATTGTTGGGTGGAGTATGAAGAATGTCATATTCAGCATTGTGCATATGATACAATGTCTGCATTGCACTGCAGATCTGTTTGCTAGTGACTTCCTCAAAAAACGTGAGAGAAAATCCAAATGTCCGCGAGCCATCTTCACGAGTAATAATAAAAGAGTGGAACTGAGGTTCTCTGGAATCTGCTTGTGTCTTGAAAGCAAGCCCTTTAGGCATACATAGCTACAGAAAAGGGGATGGGGACATAATATCCATTAAAAACCGCTTTTTTCTCCCCCTGCCTGCAGAACCATTGGTGTAAATGGGATTTAAAATCCACAGACTGCCATCACATTTCACTTTAAATTCTATTAAGTGTTTCATTTCTGCACAATACAGTGATATGGGTCTAAGAAAAACAAAAGGAATTCATCCAAAGGGCTGCATGCAATTTCTTTTGAAACTCGTAACTATTTTGTTACCAGCCTCGACAGGAATAAAATAATAAAACTCAAACCCACATAAATGAAAGTATTTTTCTGGTCACCAAGACCAGAAATCTGACAGAGAAAACTACTATAATTTTATCTAAATTAAGATACACCACATTCTATTAAATGAAAAAATCATGCACAAGAAGAGATTCGTTAATTGCAGACTAATTTATTTCTCTACTAATTTTCTAGAATGTAACAAAAAAGCCCCAAAAGCCATTAAGTGATACTGACCATTCCCACTGCATCCTGGTCAAAAGGGTTCCATTCAACATTCTCAGGATAGCGAGCAAGAACTTTGGATTTAAATGTGCGTCTTAACGGAGTCTGTTCAAAGTTTTCCCCTGCAAATGAGAGAAAAATACAGAAGTAAATATTTCATTCCTTTTTAAGCACAAACAAGGTGAAAAAGCAGGACATCAGCAGGTAGACACGAGGGTAAGTGAATTAAGGACACACTCCTTTTAAGAGAAACAGAAAATGCAAGACAGTTCGTTAGCATATAGTCAGACTGCAGATATTAGCAAGGATTAGCTTTGTAACATTTCTGTGTTGTTAAGTATCTGTGCTTTTCCTTAAGTGTGGCAATCTTGAGATTGTGGTCATGACAGTAATTCTCTAAGCCACTCTTCAGATATTTCAGATTCTCATTAAAATATAGCTAAAGCTTTAGTATCAGTGCAATGTTGTTACTGAAGAAAAGCACAAATGGACAAAATGCAAAGATGATGCAACTTTTAGACAGACATACAAGTGACATCATGAGATCTCTTAATTCCATTTTTGAGACTCAGGAAAAAAGATAACCACCATCTATTGCAAGAAGTTAGCTGTGAAGGAAGAGTCTAGAAGGTTAGAAGATCAAGAACCACATAAACGTCCATGAAGATAGAGTATCATGTGAACTAAGTGCTTTTTTTTTTTCCCCACACTTGTTCCTTTACCTTCTGTTGCACTTGAAATGAAACGGCTGCCACCATCTCGGGTTTTAGAGGCCTGTATATACTGGCATAAAGCTATATAACAAATAAAAACAACACTGCATTATACATTTCATACTGTTGACTGCAATCACGTCACTAACACATACCAGTAAAAACCATACAAATATCCAAAATTAGCATGCAATGACAGTCTACTCTCCTAATACGCTTTTTATACATTCATAACTTACACAGATTTCTCATTTTACGTACATATTTCTAGAAGGAGACGATCAGTATGTAAGAGAAGCTCATTGTACCTGTACATACAACCAAAATACTGACGCAGTAGGAATAACTTGCTTGTGAAATTAAAGTTTCACATGTTAACTACAAAATATTCCCAAAGAGCAGATGATGAAACTGACCCCAAGGACAAGACCATTTCAAGGCCTTTAGAACCGTATGAATTTAAGTGGCATGGTCCAACTTTCCACAGGTGCTTTCCATACACTAGATTGGCTGAAAGTCTTGTGTAGAAGCTCTTAAATTTCCTCTAGAGCAATGACAGTTCATTGTGATAACACAGAACTTTCTGCAGTAAATATTCTGAGTGTGAGCAGTTGCTTTAAAAAAACAAAAACACACAACTGCATATCTTAAAATAAGCTTAGCTATATTACTAGAACGCAATTAGCTAAATGAGCATGCAGCTGTTGACAGCTGCACTAACAATCAGGCACAATTGCATGAAATCATATGCTTTAAATAAATGGAACTATTTCAGCAACACCTGCAAAAGAGAAAACACACTCCAATTCCTCTCTTGTTTTCTTACATGCAGCAATTACATAGCAATAGAAATTGATTTCAGAATTGGTTTGGTTTATTTTGTAATTTGAGAGTAATATTTAAAGTTCAATTCCAAAGCCAAGTTAGAATCTTTATTTGGCAAAACACTTCCACTAAGTAGCCACAGACCGAGATGATTACAGCACTGTCTCTGCACCATACAGAACCTAACAAACACACTACACCAAACTAAACAGAATTTCCAGTGAATGCTTAGCAAGTCCTTGGACAGCTGAGAATCCTGGTAACTGGATTTTCTTTAACTAAGTCTTAAATATCATCTCAGACAGGGAACTTACCCTGAATCAGGACCTAGGACAGGTCTCACAATACCCAAAATATTCACATCTATTTTGCTAATTGTCTGGGGTTTAGCACTGAAATTGAAGGAAGCATTGCTTTTATTATTTCTCTGAAAAATCAACAGCTCAGCTAACTTTCATACAAAACCACACAGCTACTTTATTTATTAATCTGTTCAACAATATCATTTGATAATATCATTGTTCAGAAAGAAAAAAATGCGTATTTGGGAAAATCTGAAACATATAGAGAGAGGAATAATTAGGAATAGCCAGGACACAACTTCACTGAAATATAACCATCTTGTGAAAGTAGAGCCAAAGACACAAAAGATAACAGCACTTCCACAGCTAAAACAACCATAAAAGATGAAAACAAGCATTTAAAGAAACTTTCAGTCTCCCAGAATGAAAAACGAACATAATGCCACATCTCTACTGACACAAACATACACCCAAGTGAACTCAGTCCTCTGTAAAAAGCTTTTAAAAGTATCTCGGGAGATTTAACACACCTACTGTTTTCTACATTTACATCTGGGCAGATGATGTAATGTCAACTTCTAGATAATTGAGGAAAAACCTCAGACGTGTACTAAGCTGTTTTGTTCCTTGCCTGTTTTTATCTTCCACATACGTAGAGGAGAGAAAATACATGAAGGCCAAATTTCCTCCTGAACTTGAAAACCACACAGCACAATCACTGAGTTCACCTATGTGCAGGGCTGCACATGTTTTGAAATTAAAAAGAAAAATCTGTGACTTGAAGACCTTTTCATTAAGAGTATTAACACTGCAAAATACATGATGCTGCTGCTCCCTTATGATTAAAAAAAATCCCAAACTCTAACAAACACTGAATGGATGTTTACCTATTTAAAGAAGCCTTGCACCATCTCCTCCCAAGAGACATTCTTGCCAACGCACTCTTAAATTTTTTAGAGCTGAAGTCTGTAATTTAATGAAAGGACTAAAATTGATTTCTGAAAACCACTTAGTCCTGATTCAGACAGAAACATAAGGCAACCCTCACAGGCCTTGCTGCCATCCATCAAGGCACTCAGCTGTTGCACAGACACTGCTGTTGCCAGAGTGCCGCACAGCACCCTTCTCTCCCGTCCACGCTGCCCTGCTGGAATGCTGGCTGCCAGCTCAGCCGGATGCTCCTCTTCCCTTCCACAGCAGCACACTCTCCCATCTCCAGCTAGCTCTTTTGGGAGAGCCTTCATGCTTGGAATACCACAAACTACTGGACCTTCAGACTGGGCCATGCTTCCAAAGATACTGATTAAACAAGGCAGGGAATGTCAAGGGACAGCTCACCAACATGGGAAAAGTTCAGCCCAGGTGATCTGTGCAAGTCCAGGACACTGGATGCTCTGTTTTCTTGCCATTATAAGTAAAGGGAACCTGAGCACCAGTATTTCCATTACCTGGGCTCCCCCTTTCTCTCCTCTCCAGTGATTGTCACTAGACATCCATCAGCAGTGGGGAGGAGGAAAATCTACGAACTGTATTTACTTACATCCAGAGGCAAAAAGCAATTAACCCTAAATTTCTAAATTTACAATCAGCCTCAAACAGAGACACCCTGCTACAGCAGAACACCAACTGCAGCACATCTTCACCAGCAAAAATAACTCAAGGCTCATTCTGAGATCTGTCTCTGTGTGAATTAGAGAGTCACAGAATTAAAAGGATATTCTGAGTTGGAAGGGACCCACAAGGATCATTGAGTCCAACTCTAAAGTAAACGGCCATACAAGGATCAAGCCACAACCTTCATGTCATTAGCACCATGCTGTAACCAATTGAGCTAATCTTGGTTGCCTTCACTTAGTTGATTAACTCAGGAATAATTGAAATAGTTTTGCTAAAAACAGTGAAGAGCAATTTTAGCGAATGCAAGAGACCAACCCACCAGCAGAAATGGACAGTTGTATTCTACAAATAAGAAAATGAAGGCATAAGAGGAGATAAACTGATAAAAATATGATGCATCCCGTAAGTTTAGATAGAGAGCAAGTCCCCACACTTAAAAAATTATCAAAGGACTGCTATCCTCATATCATGCTTTTCACATGGTTTCTCTCCCTTAGCAGAAGTAATGGCTAGAAAGTACTTTCCTTATCCAAGTTACAGTAAATAGGTCTTCAGAAATTATAAATAATTTCTTTCTTTTATACAAATTCCAGGCAAAAGGGAAGCTTTGGGTTTTTTTAATGTAACACAACATTGCCTGCTGAAGACTAAAGAGGTCTTTCAAACACCATTGATGTGCCTCACATACACATTTACCACTCATGTGTTTGTTGTATCAGAGGAAAAGCTCTACAAAAATCAAGATGCAAAATGTCCCACAGACTGCAAAGTTGCAACTAACTTGGAATTAAATCAGAATCAATGATCAAATAGCTACAACTATAAGATTACTTGTCAGGAAACATCAAACGACATATGAAATCCATAAACACCCAGCAATACTTCAGGAAGTTTCAGGCCAACAAACCTTCAAGACAGTAAGAATCCCACTGCATTTTGCAACGTAAATAATATCATGAAAGCATAGAGAAATATAACTTCACCAGGCACAGTACAAATCCACAAGCACCAGTGTAGTGCAGCCCTAGCACTGCACCCAGCAGGGGAATGACAGTGAAACAGAGCATCTCAGAATTTCTTTGTCACTGGAAAAAAAACATGCCCTGTGGCATCCCACTCAAAATAGGATCAGTGAAACAATATGGATTAAAAATAAACAAATAGAGAATAAAGAAAGGGTTAACAAAGATTAACATTTCACTAATCCAGTTCAGCCACACAAACATCTTAAGTAGCTCATGGTGATCCCCCAAAACAGGAGGGAAGCAAAAACAAAACTGCAGACACAGAGGTTGTGAAACCGGTGAGCTGAAGAAAATATGGACTAGAGTTTTAATACCTGCTAACTCCTAAAGCCAGCCCTCCTCCTGAGGCCCAGCTCGCTACCTGCTGGCTCCTGCCATGCCAGGTAATAGATTTTTCAATACCAGCAAACATCACCTGGCTCTGGTAATGCCCTTTGCTTCCTCTCCCATTTTTCACGCTTTATCAGCCGTCCCCATTAAATATTAAAGATCCCTGCTGTCCTGGAGATGGCTGAGCACCTGCCTGCCCATAGGCAGTGGTGAATGAATTCCTGTTTTGCTTTGCTTTACCTATTAAGCTGTTTTTATCCCAACCTGCAAATTTTCCCACTTTTACCGTTCTGATTCTCTCGCCCATTCCACAGGAGGGGAGTAAGAGGCTCTGTGGGGCTGGGTAAACCACACCACTGTGTCATTTAAGAAGGCATGCATAAAATACTTAAGTTATTAGAGTCAGCTTGCTTCAAAAGGGAAGTCACCAGCTAGACACAACCTCTGAGGAAGTCTCCTTGGCTGAGGGACGTCCAAGACTGCAGACTTGTCCTGGCTCTCCCTGGGCTCAGCTGAGAGCAGTCTCAGACCACAGTGGGGGATGCACAGCACCAATCGGATTAAATCTTACATTAGAGGCAGGTAATTCTCCAACACCTCTCTCACATCTTTTCAGTGAACTGAACCTGATGGACTGAATTGTGTGCATAAAGCAAACTACCAACCTGCTCAGGATGATGAGAGAGTTGAAACATGTCACATTTATTTGGAAGATCCAGCTCAAACCAGCCCGTTTTCACAGCTGCATGGGAACTCACACCGCTGCTCTAACAGCCACCTAATACTATTTGCAATGTATGGAACCATGATGGGCTTTCAGTTCTAACTTCATGTACACCATCTGAAATTATGCTGGCCTACATATCTGTAGTTTGGACTTCGTAATTACCAGCACATTAGAACAGCTAATGCATGCACTGCAAGTATCCTACGCTGAACTAGCAAGTACACCTAATTTTATCTGTCCCTTCCTGAGTCACCTAACACTGAACATAAGCCATACCACCACGGAGACTTGTAGTGTATGCTGGAAACCTCCCCAGCTCTCATTTTTACGCTGCTTCCCTTCTTACCTGTGTTATTTCTCTTGCTGCTCCACCTGTGAGCAGTGGACAGCAGTGTCTGTGTCTTGGTCTGATGAGAACTAGGACTTACAAACTCACGGAGTTTCCAACCTATGCAGGACAGCATTGCTTTGGAAGTATCTGCATGAAGCTATCCATATCAATGGATATGACTCTTTTGTAAGATTACAACAAGGAAAAAAAAGTTCCAGAAACTAAAATTAAAGCATTCAATTCAAAACCTGTAAATGCCATCTACCAAGTTTTCCTCAGCTTTGAGCGGGAATAAAAAGAATGAATTCTGAAGGTCTAATTTTAGCTCTTTCCTGATTTACCCAGAGAAAAATATGATTCACTGCCTTCTGTATTCCTCTTCAGGAAAAGAAAGGGAAAAAAGGGATCTTCCCAATACAGTAATAAGAAAAATGGTTAGGTTATAAAACTTGCAGATTCACCTACTTATGACCTTGCATAGATGTAACATGTTTCCACATGCATTGCTTACAAATTTCTAATGCAAATTTCCAAGAACACTTGTACATGATTCTAACAATTCAAATTTCCCTGGTGACTTGTTTGCTTCTTTTTAAAAATGCTTTTAACCCTGGAATTTTTGTCTTCAATATCTCAATCATTCTTCTCTGTAAATCCCACACTGTCATGAAAAGTTCCCATTTATATAATAGAACAGTGGCTTAAGTTGTCCTTAATGAGAAAGGGAAAACTTGTTTACAAAAAAAGTCAAGGATGCTTTGCAAACAAAACCTTTTTTAAACTGAGTCATGGCCTTTTGAACACGCTGTCAATTTACTATTTGGTTTTAATATTTAGAAAGTGACTGCAGTGCTGCAACTCTAAAAATTATGCAAGACTAAGAACTGTACAGGAACTCCTCCCTGTGTCCCAGCTAGAAAAAAAGTCTTTGAGCAGCTATCTCAGACGTAGACAAGCTCAATTTTCCCTCTATGACAATAGAGAGCAAGTCAGAAGAGGTTACCCTAGTTACTAGAAAAAGTAACAAACTAAACAAACTAAATGGTGGTGGCAAGACTGATTGTAAGGCATCGTTAATATTGCCACCTTCATTTGTTCATCGAGTCCACTCATCAGCTCAAAATAATTACAGAACAAAGATCCAGAAAGCTTGACTGGTTCTGATTAAGTGCTTTGCTGCTTCCACCCTGCCAGGCAGCTTGTTTCTTTAAATTCCTGTGATACAGCCTGCTATTAATTAAATTCATTCTGTCTTGGTGTACATTTATTGTATACATGACATCTTCAATTAAAAAATTCTTACATAGCATGCAATTAAACATTAACTTTATATTTTCCACATAAAGACACTTACTGGAACCTTTTAGAATACAGAGACTCTGTATCAATTTCTGCTGTCTCTAAAATGAATGTCTTGAACTAAATATAAAACAGCTTCAACATGAAACAGTCATATTGCTGTAATTAACAAATGAATAAGAACAATGAGAATTTGTAACAGCAACAGGAACTATGAGCCATGCACTTAGGGCTTTCCTGTACTACTCAGCACAGAGAATCCAGAGAAAAATTGATTTAGCATTGAGAAGACCCTACAGAACCCTACAACCATACCCTCTACCTCTGCACTATGCAGGGCGGGGGACTGGAGACCCAGCTGACACGACAGCCAAAGAGCAGAGGTTTTCACAACTGAGAACTGCAAGGCAAAAGTCAGACAACAAGGGGATTTGAACAGCACCTGAACTACAAACACCATTCATAGACCAGCCTAATTCTACCCTACTTCAAATTTAAAAATGCTATACAGCACAGAGCCATACTTCAGTGAAAACGGCCATCATAGATTATTTTCAAAATGTGCTTTCTCTTTCCTGGGTTTAGGGTGAGAACTTTTTAAGAGAGAAACCATACCTGTCAAAGCACCTAATACAAAGAAAAAAAAAAGTTTCCAAATATACAATTGGCCTTAATTCCAAAGATACAAGTAGCACTCAGAATGAGGTTAATCCAAAACCAGCAGCTAAAGTCATAAACAGCAACAGGACTCCCAGTTCAGCCAGCAAACATCCTCAGTACACAAAATAAGGCTACAGATACTACAGTAAATAATTATGTTTATCAAACATAAAATTACTTCAGCTCTAAAATTCATGGTCCAAGTCCAAATAAAAACAGTTGACTGGCAAAATAGATAGTGTGCACACATTTCTGGAATCCACACTCCAGAAAAGATGAAAGTATGGAGTAAATAAAGACAGTTTGGGGAGAGGGAGGCACTGGAAAGAGATGGTACCAACACTGAGGGATTTGAGGACTTCTTGATTAGTCTGACAGATGACCAGCAGCTGGCCTGGTTACACTGTGAAAGCAAATACTGGTGCTTAAGATGCATGAAGGGATAGAAAGACACTCAAGCCAAGAATCAGTCTCTTAAAATTAAAGGCAAAATAGTTTGGTTAAAAATAAGACTTGCCATATTTTAACTTGCCAACAAAAATGGTAAAATATTCTATTTTCAAGTCTTAAGAGAAAACTGGGATAATCAAATAAGTAATTAAATTATATGGCCTGAACCATAATAGATGCAAAATGAGATGGCAATCTGTTGATTCAATCTAGCCTTTCAAAAACACACCGAAAAAAAGAAAAAAAGAAAAAAAAGAAAAAAAAGAAAAAAAAGAAAAAAAAAAAAAAAAAAAAGAAAAAAAGAAAAAAAAGAAAAAAAAAGAAAAAAAGAAAAAAAGAAAAAAAGAAAAAAAGAAAAAAAGAAAAAAAGAAAAAAGAAAAAAAGAAAAAAAGAAAAAAAGAAAAAAAGAAAAAAAGAAAAAAAGAAAAAAAGAAAAAACCCTAGGCCAAGCCTTCTGGAGCACCACCATTCTGATTTTTCAGGACACCCAATTATAATAATAAAGAAAAATCCTTTCAATACATGCACAGAGAGCGATTAATGTAGTAAGAATTAGCCAAGGTTTACTTTTAAAACAGAAAATTCTCTGATTCCTTCTTTAACAAATATTAAACCATACATAACTGGAGAAAAAAGCGCACCTCTCTACAATTCAGGAAATAAACATTCAAAGCCTGGCAGAATAAGGTAAGAAATTCATTATACAAGAATTCTTGGAATAAAAACCATGATTCAAGAAAAGCTGCAGCTGCCAAATCTGTAAGCAAAGAGCCACTCCAATAGACAAATGCTTTCAGATTATGACTTGCTTCCTTCCTTCCAGTTCCTCTTCCTTAAACAGAGCTGCACGTATTTCTCATTAGAGAGGACTCCCTTCCCCAGCAAACCTCTTGCTCAGATATACACAAAGAAGAATTCTTCCCTTTTATCCTGAAACACATAAACCCTCTGTCCCACACTCCCTATCCCCCTTCCCCCGTTGGCAAGACCACCTGGCAAAGCAAAAGCTGATTAGACCACTAAATTTGGTACTGGAATTGGGGACTTGAACACTTTTTAAAGCAGGTTAAATTATCCATGAGAAAAACTTTCAGGGTCACTTTCACTTTACTGCAGCACTGCTGTTGAAGCAGCTGGAATCAGGTGTTTCAGCCACTGTCTGTAGCAGCCATCATCCCACTGGATTTGTAACAGATCTACCACATCTGATTTTCACAGCTGGGACTTCCTCTAAAACCTTTGTTATAAAAGTTACTGTTCCACTTTCCCTGACAGAAAACCTTGAAGGCAAAGCAACTTCGCTGCCTGCCTTTCTAAAACAAAGGTGCAAATATGAGATAAAGACAGGTATGGCTCTCAAGGGCCAGTGAAATGCATCTGGATGGAGTGTCATCCTTCCTCTGGGAAAGTTGAAGGACTTGCTTTAGAGGAAGTAGGGAAAAGACAAAGAAAATAACCAGCCATAAAAGCCTCTGATTTTTTTTTTCCCCTGCTTGTCATCTAGGGAACCCATAGTCGCTTGTAACAATCTCTTATCGCAATCTAAGGAGAACATACTCCTTTGAACATTCAACTGAGAATAAAATTCCTCCTACTGCACACTTTAAAAAGGTGAGTGAGACAAAAAAGAGAGTTAACCCTAATCTGTTGACTGTGAAATGTCCTGTTGTTTTCCCATTGTCTTTTGCTTTCCAAAATTCAAGAATAGTAATGCTTCAAAAATTTTAACACAAAGCAACTTATTGTGAAATGAAATAAATTTTAAAAAGAGGTCATTTTGCTAACTGGATATTCAGTGTAAACTCTGCCTGATACAAATAATCATTTATTCCTTTGATAGGTAAATTCTTCCAAGCCCTTCATGGCAAACAAAAATCTAGGAGTTAACAGATACCCATTCATCATTTAAGTTTCAGCATTCATCTAGTTGATAACAAAACACATTGCTACACACACTCGGGAATCGTTTCAAATGTTGCAATAATGAATTAAAAGCACCACAGAAAAACAGCTGAGGACATCTGCATTCTGTGATTGTAAGGTCAGGAAACCAAAGCTTTTGTTTTTATTGTTCTGGTACTGTTTCAAGGAAGGCGGGAAGAGGTGGGACAAGGAAGTGACAGGACAGGGCAGTGGCAGAAGAAACCATCAAGAATCTAAAGCAGCCTTTAAAAAAAGTCTTCAGCTTGCATCTTTAAAAGCATCCTAAACATTTTTCTTTCCTATAGTTTTTCTTTTTGTACTCCTTTATATGTAATACAGGAAGGCAGATGGACAATATAAATACAATGTATTTTAATCAAGATTGTCTAGCAGAAATTTTCAATGAAATGGTCTTAAAACCAGAATTGTTTTACTAAACCACTTTTCTGTTCTAGCCCAAGCAAAAAGACTTACAGAAAGATATTTAGGTCTGTTTCCAACTAAACAACTGAAGCACTAAATTTCAATGAAAGGCATGTTCTCAGCCACGGGGGTCAGGAGGGACACACTATTTCCATTACACAATAGATCTGGAATATGTGCAACAGAAAACACTAAGAAAGGAAAAGGCAGGCTTACCTTCAGAATAGAACACAATTCTTTTACATATACTAGAAATATATAACAGAAGTGGAGACAAGCATATTTTAAGCATATTTAATATAGAAACCAGCTGTTCTCATGCCCTCCTAAAACAGGCAGATCCAGTGGGACTCTTCAGGAAAGCCTGAGCACAGAACATTCCAAACAACTCCTCCCAAAAACCATGGTCTCCTTTCACAGTGACATACCCCATCCAGTTAAATGTCCCTACTTTTTGTGCTCCCATAGCCGTCTGGCTCTGAGGACTCATAGAAACACATCTGTGTAAACGCATAAGGATCAAATCTTACTTGTCCAGTCCTTCAACCAAGTATTTTGAGGATATCACTGAGGTTTTGCACTGAAAAGGAAAATCGTATTTTAAAAGACACACGAAGTCTTTCAGCAGGTTTCAACAACATACAGAGGTCAGAAATATACAGAAAGATCAGCTATACAGTCATTTCAGTATACCAGTCTTGGCCAGTATGCTTCACCTTACTATATAACCTTTGAAAATAGTGCTTGGCAGTAATCTGCTTTAATAAGGACTGCTCCTCTTCCGAATAAAACAAAAAATGTCCTGTAAGAAAGTCAAGTCACTTGATAGAAATGATTTCTAATCACAGAAAATTAATCAGATGTGCTGACGGTTTGGTCAATGGATATGACAAACTCCAAAGTTTATCTCTGCTCTGGCTGTATCCTTCCTTATCATCTCACCACCCATGCCTCCTAAGCTCTCTCCCTTTTATATATATGCCTATCAAGCTCACCTTTCTTGTCCACAAGGCCAGACTCATGTTTGGTTAAAAAAATCCCTCATGTTTTCAACATGAAAATCTGATTAGAACAAGACGAACAAAGACCTGAAAACAGGAGTCTCAGGTCCAAGTTAACCACTTACAACTGTGTATAATCACTGTGGTCAAGGTCATAAACAAAGACCTCAGTAAGGACAGGAAAGAGAGACCACAACACCTTACACTTGGATTGCTCTGTGCTGCCATAAAATCTCTGCCAAAAGAATTCTGAGAAATGACCAAGATACTGGTAAACAGAAATTTTACCAGTCTTCAGCAAAACTTTTGAAGGAGTTACTTCACATTTCAATTTTAAAAGGAGTTTACTTGACATTTCGCAGAACCCACACATAAGAAAAGACAGAAAGGGACAGGACAGCCTTATGCTGGCACCAACCTTGTTGACTTAAGGGACTTATCTTTTCCCCAATGCAACTCTAATGGCAGCTCAGTAGGACATTGCTGGGCTTGGGGGCCAAAATTAGGAAACAACAATTGGCAAGGGAGCTTGCTGAAAGTAGCAAGTTAAGGAGGAATAACAAGTAATATATGCAAACAATAGTAAAGCTCCTAAAAGTTTATGCTTGTACTGCAAATAAAAACTTTTCCAAACTCACCTGAAGCTATGTGAAAGAGCATCTGTTTCTGTAAAACCAGCCGTTTTTGCTCTGAAAAGGTTCCTTTTGCCTGACATGTCATTTGTCTCTAGATTGCTTACCCATGAAATGAGATAAAAGTTTCTTTCTCAAAATGCTTCAGTATCCATATGTAAATTACTCAGTACAGATGTACACATTGTACCTGACTGTGGCTGATAGTACAGCCAGTAAAAAAACCAAAAAAACCTAAATAAAAAGTCAATATTCTACATTTCTACAGGAAAGTTTGAAACTAATGGGCTCCTGCCCATCAAACCATAAGTGGAGTAGCATTTTTCTGGAAAGACTAAGAAACATGCCTTGAGCAGAAACACTCCAAGTAAATTCTATATCATTCATCAGTTTGTGCTGGAATGCTTGATAATTTCTCTGTGCAATAATGTTTTAAGCCTCACAGGGACAGCATTCCAGTTCACTGCAAATTTGACTACAAACCACAAATCTGAAATGGTTGTCAAGAAATTGAGAGAGTAATTACTGCACAGCGTGCATCAGTAAGTAATTGTTTCTGACACTGTCACTTCATGTGTATCATTTCTGCTACATGAGCCCCGCAGGTTAGTGGAAATTCAAAAGAAAAGTATGAGAAGTCATTACCGAGAACACTCAAGTAGGACTTCCGTAAGTCAAAAGGTGGATAAAAAACAGTTGTGGTGCTTTATAACCTCAGAATCAATACTTTGAAGAATTGGGAAAAAGTTATTATTTGCAAATGGCAGTGTTTTCCATCCAATCCACTCAAGACCTCTTTGTGTAGCCTCTCTCTTGCAAAATAAACTGCAAAAATTCCCAAAAACAACAGGAAAAAACAAACTAACAACAAAAAAAACACCTAATGGACAGAAAGCCAAATGAACCCATCTTTGCATGCCCTGCCCTAGTAGGTTGAAATTCCTATGGCTTTTTTAAAAGGCTTAAAAAACACAGTTGTAAATTTTAGTTCTTTAGACACTGTTTTAGCACCTTAACTTTATTCTCAAATCAAGAACTTGTAACCTTTCTCTCCCCCACATGTTGCGAAAGAGCCTTCCAAGTAAAACAAATTTGTAACTGAATCCAGAAGGGTGGAAGACTGAAGAGTTCTGTGGGTTTTGAGGGGATGATTCCGTAAATGACACAGCTCAATTGACCTAAAATAGAAATATGATAATGACAAGATTGGCATTACAGAAACATCACCAATAAACTGTGGCTTCAAATGTAGCTCAGCAAAGTACAGCTGCTTCCCCCTTTCATCAGCTCTGCCATTCTTTATTCTACATATCAGCTACCCTAGCACGTCTGCCTCAGCTCCCAAAGAGACAAAAAACCTCTTTGGCACTCAAACGTGGCAAACAGCTACAGCTTCTTGGGAAAAGATGGAGGGGGTAGGAAAGTGTGGAATAAGATATTATCTGGATTAAAACGTTTCACACGTGCCTGTATAAGCCCAGCCAAAAGTTGTTGCTATCTGCTGCCTGTCCACAGTGACCTCTGTGAAACAAGGTGTGCTGTGAGCCTTGGTGCCACTGCATGGGCCTCCCACAGAGTGAACACCTTGTCAGCAATCCCAGAGAAGCAAAGGAACTGCAAAAGCTCCCTTTCACCCTCAGAATGAATCCCCAAGGGAAAAGCCATATTGTTGGGAACTGTGGGAAGTTTGCATGGATACCATCCACACGGACAAAGAGAGGAAGGGGTGGGGGAAATCTACCAAAAACAAAATCCCACAATCACAGAACAATTCAGCCTTTGGTAAAATTAAGCAACAGTTCCCACCAATGGAATTCACTTCTGCAGCAAGTGTTGGTACTACCACCACAGCAAAGATATAGGAATTTACTCACATGCTATTTACCCAAGGAAAAAAACAGGATTGCAAAAGGGCTCTACTGCAAAAACCATAGCTGGCTCCAACCCCAAATGTCTTAATTCTGAGATTAAAATGCCTAACAGAAGAAACTACAAAGTAGGTCAAATGTCAATCAGAAAATTATACCTGCTGATTTAAATTAAGTTTGCATTTCTTCTTCCTCTTTCCCTTTAGCTACCCTTTACAAATACCTTTGCAGCAAAATAAAAGCCTGGAAGTATTTAAGTGTGTTGAACTTGGAAATGAACACAGGTGCTGATAACAGCCTTACTTCATGGACTACCAGAATGGAACTACTACACTAATTCCAAAACACTAAGCAATTTATTAGCTTACATATGTGGCCAATGCCTTCAATCATGTCATCACAAACATATTTTTTTAAAGTTTATATTGGTAGAGAATTCCATTAAAACAACCCCTAACAATGCATGAAAATAAGCTGTCATTTTAAATTTGAGGCCAACAAAATAGAAAAATAATGACATTTCAATTACAGACAGAGAAATAAGGTGAGATGACGTTTCTGTTTTCCTGGTGAGGAGAAACACTTTCTCTAATATGAGATTGTCAGAATAGTTTTGAGTGGAGCTAGGTGAACACTATAGACCAGGTATCATCATCTTTTCACATACCAGCAGTAATCAAGGGGCTCCTGTGGCAACACAGAGATGCCTTATCCACAACCAGTCATGTTATGCTACTTAATCTACATGCACAGAGATCTTGCCTCAACACTATTAAAAAGAAAATGCAAAAAAAAGGGTATGACAGAGGAAAAATCATTAAAATTGTATCACATCATCATATAAGAGAGTGAAAGCAGATCTAATATGAACTCTGAAAAGGCTCATGAAGGGTTTCTACAGGAAAGATAATTCCTGGACAAATGGGCTTCACCTAACACTATTTTCATTCTCCTCTAAGGATGAAGCTCATGATCAGGTGGACAATTCAAAGCAGCATGATAAGGACTCGAGCAAAGGAGCACAAGTCCACCTACTGAATAAAGTAATTTTTGGACCCAACCTTAAAAAAACAGTTCAAACTGGGAAGAAAAGCAGGAAAAAAGTACAGGTGACAGACTAGTCATTGGTTTTTGCTCTTTATTTTTTTAAAAACAATCCTATTATTAAATCATCAATCTTTTCTTCACAGATCATAGGCCTTTTTTTCTTTACACTATTTCTCCTTTGTAACATTGCTGTTTCTGAAATAACTATAATCATGATTATGATACAATATTCAAGACTACCAACATATGTTCAGCAGATTTTAATTAGAACATGGGTTCTAGATATTGGGATCTGAGTTCCATATTTTCTAAAAGCAACCCCAAGACTACAATTTCACGTATGTGTAAGGCAATGGTAAGTTGATGCTTTGCCACTCCACAATAAACAAACTCTGTTGACAAGTGATTGCTAAAATACATCATAGAGGAAGAAAAAAAACCCCAAATCCTTTTGTTCCATGTTCTTTTCCACTAAAATCCCAACAGTTCCATATAGTGCAAGGTTTCCAAACTATCATTCTGATCACATCGGATTAACTCAAAAGATAAAAGACTCCAGCTGAAAAGATGAGCCTCAACTTCATTCTCATTACCCCTCCAGGGCACAGTCATACAACCTAAATTAAGAAATCTTATCATAATACTGCAGTGTTACAGTAAGTTATATTATATACAGTAGATTTTTGGTGATTTATTTCATCATTTTTAAGTGTTCACCACGATGACCAAGAGCCAGCAATGTGCCCTTGCTCCAAAGAAGGCCAATGGTACTCTGGGGTGCATTAGTCAAAAACACTGCCAGCAGGCTGAGGGAGGTGATCCTGCCCTGGAGGGGCCACACCTGGAGTGCTGTGCCCAGTTCTGCGCTCCTCAGCACATGGCAGACATGGACATGGTGGAGAGAGTACAGCAAGGGGCCACAAACATGAATAAGGGACAGGAGGAAAGGCTGAGAGAGCTGGGACTGTTTAGCCCACAGAACAGAAAAGCTCAGAGAAGAATCTTACCAATGTATATAGATATCCAAAAGAAAATGCAAAAATTATGGAGACAGGCTGTATCCTGTGCCAGGACCAGAGGCAATGGGCACAAACCAAAATGCAAGAGGTTCCATCCGAACATCAGGACACACCTTTTCGCTGAGAGGGTAACTGAGCACTGGCACAGGTTGCATAGAGAGATTGTGGAGTCTCCATTTTTGGTGATACCCAAAATCACCTGGATGTTGCCCTGGGCAACTGGCCCTAGACCTGACGACTGCCAAAGGTCCCTTCGAACCTCAACCCTTCTGCGGTTTGCTCTGTGAAGGAAATTTACCTGTGACAGACCTCAGCAGTGTAATGAAAAATTTCTGTCATCACTCCTGGCATATCAACACCATCTGGAAACATTGAAACGTACTGCAGTTCCTCTCTCATCCAGCTTACCAGCTGACACTGGAGCTTAAGCTTCATCCCATGCTGGGGTTTTTGTTTTGCTTTACTACCACCTAACAAATCCTGTCCTTTAAGAGGTCACCTGGTGGGAACACAATTATCAAAATATGAAAGGATGCTCAGAATTTAATTTAGGGATTAAAAAAGCCCTAGCAACACAGACTCTTTAACCCATGCTAACTACAAGTCCTAAATCCAGGATTTCTCACTGCATTAAAAGAAAACAAACATATATACATATTCTGTGCTTCTTCCATCAGCCAGCCAACTTTTTCAGGAAAAAGCATTACAGCTGTGCTATTCAGTAAGCTTCCAACATACAAAGGGAAAATGCCATCAGAGGTGTCTCTTCAAACAAAGTAACTAGACCAAGCATCAATTCCTGAGCTTATGCCTCATTTCCAAGTCTGCAGAAAACGCTGTACCACCGATATTAAGGTCGAACACCTGAAATGCACAGCTCCATGAGCCTGCCGAGAACAAAGTGCGCCGGCAGCATCCCCGGAGGCCGTGGCAGCGGCGGCCGGCTCCCTGCGGCGGAGGGGGAGCGATGACATCATGCCAGGCTGGCTCCGACAGTCCTGACGCAGGAAAGCCCTGGAGGGACCCGCCGTGCCCGGCTTCGGCGGAAGCGCTGCGGGAGCGTCCCGGCTCCGCACCCCGCGCCCCGGTTCGAGAGCCAGCGCCTCGCTCCCAACAATGGGCACTTATGAAGCCAATTGTTTCAACAGGACGAGAATTCAGAAGCAGTTTTGCAGCGCAGAAATCAGAGGGAGGGGGGGAAAAAACAGTGCACAATGACCCTTTCATTCAAACAAGAAAGGCTTCCAGGAAGCACAAAGTGTTTCCAAGCCTTATCCAAAAGCCACTGAAATCAACAGAGGCCCTCTCCATTTTTATCACTGGACACTGGAGGAGACTATAACCCAAGACACAGTTTGAAAGCATTATCAGTCACATTATCATGCATTATTAATAACACAACAAACTCAAGAAAACACACCGGAATTCCACCTAGCCCTTATGCTGTGACATTATGAGAAATTTCCTCCACCTTCTTCTAAAATCTTTTCTCAAATCACGTAAAAATCTATGTCCCCCATAAATACCAAAACCTCTTCTCCCCCCAACCCCACACCTTGTCACAAGTAACACCATTCCAGAACGATGGTGGAACACCAGAGACTAGGACACAGTACAGTTTTACATACTATAGATGCAGTCCTTGACCAGAACAGCAAATACAGAAAGAGCATCATGCTCCAGCTTTCAGACCTGCACATTCTGACAAAATATTTTTTAAAAGGCACTGATATCTTCCAGTTTACTATTAGATAGCTAGCCCAAAATAATGCACTGTTGGTTTTAATTGAATTATGTGAGAAGAATTATTCATGTGCCTGCCTATCAAGAACAGGAAGCATTACTGAGTGTGCCTCGCACCGCATTACAGAAATAGATTTATAGTAAATTAATCAGAAAATTAACGTTTTTTAAATTGTCTTAAATTGATCTATAAACTTTGTTAATTTGTCATTTAATTAAAAAAATTCCTCACATATCTCTCAATGAAATTTGATTGCATTTTGTTCTCTTAGATTTCTTAAATCAAATTGATACTGTAATTTGTAGTGCCATTGCAGAGCAGGCTGTTATGCTGTACTCACTCAAATCTCAAACTGTAGCCTAAAGTCACTTTTACATTAGACAAACATGAATTCTCTTAGGGTAAGGTACTGCTCAGCATGAGGGACAGATAAGAAATTTTGTCTGAAGTCATTAAACGAAAAAAGAGTATCCATAGTTTAGAAGTTTAGAAGAGCTCAATGCAAGAAGTCAGTTCTAATAACACGAATTCCACTCTATGAGGAAGCATTTATTTAGTGAGGGACAGCTTAAATGCAACGATGTAAAAAATCCCATGACACCTTATAAAAGCAAACTAATAAAAAAACCGAGGCTGGGGGCAAGAGAACGTATTACTGGTCAAGTTCAGAGCTCAAATACACAAAATCAGCACTGATGCAAGGCCAGGTTTTCACCACCACATTCCTTCATCTTTCCCAGCAGTCAGAGATGCTAAGCAACACTGATTTAACTAAGGCCAGTACAATGAGAAAAAAAAAGCTGAAGCGAGGTGCTGCTAAAACACAGAACTGATTTTTAACCTTAAAAACACTGGTCTGACACAGTGTAGTCTAGATCGACATGGTTTAGTTGTGTACTCGGTGTGAACATTCTCACCTAACAGCAGAGTAATCACTTCCTAATCCGTTTTCGGATACTGCTGCAAGAGAATTCTTATCCTGTGCTACAAAAAAACCAAAAAGGTAACACTGAACACGCAAGTGGTCTTCGCTTTCTCTCCCAAATCCGGCTCCTCAAGAGTGCCTGTGTGTCTCAAATGCCTGGCTAAAGTTGATACACTCAACGCGGCTCCAAAGAAAGCGCAGGACATCGCCGCTGAGGCTGAGATGATCTAAAGCGATACCACCGCACAACCCGCGCTCTGCCTACCCCGTCTCAGGGCGCTACTCTGCCGGACTTTTGGGAAGTTCGGTCACTCGTACCGACCCCGGTCCGTGCCCAGCCGGGCACCCCCGCATGCCTGGGGAGCCGCAGCGCCCGGGGCTCCCGGCGGGGCACGGGCTCCCACGGCAGCGCTCAGGGCGGCGGAGCGGGGAGGCAGCGGAGCGGAGAGGCAGCGCAGCTGGACCCCGCCGCCCCCGCGCCCAGCGCCGCCGGCCACTCACCGGAGAGCTCGTCCGGCTCCAGCCCGGTCTCGGTGTCCAGCCCGCATACGANCGGGCGGCGCCGCGCGGCATTCTGGGAACGGCTCCCGCCGCTCTCGGGGGGCGGCCCGGCCGCGCGCCGCAACGCCGCGCCTGCGCCCTGCGTGCGGGGGTTACGTCATGCTGCTGTTGGTGCTGCTGCTCGCTTGAGGGGGTGGCCATGGTGGGCGGTCACGGCCGTGCCCCTAGGGGCGCTGCGGGAAGAGTTCTGCTCCCTCCGCAAGCACCGAATCAGGGGATAGGGGAGGCTGGAAGAGACCACAGCGGGTCGTCTGGGCTGAACTGCCTGCTCAAACAGGGTCATTCCAGAGCACATGGCACAAGATTCTGTCCTGACCGTTCTTGAATATCTCTTGAATATCTGAGGGAGACCCTTCACCCTCTCTTGGCAGCCTGTTCAGTGCTCGGTCACTGCGCAGTAAAGAGGCTCTTCCTCCACATGCAGGTGGAACTTCCTGTTTCTTCCCGTTGCCTCTGTTATAAATAATGAATAATTGAAAAGCCAAAATTATAAGCTTAAAATTTACTGTAGAAATGTAGGCAATAAAAGGCAAGCAAACAGCGCTGAGGACACAGAAGTTCTCCGCTCTACCAACCTCTCTCGGTCTCTGCCCCTTTTATAGGCAGCTCCTCAGGGGGTCGTAGCATGCTTGCTGTGCTGGGGTACAAGTTTGAACAAGCCCGAACATGTCGGCTACTTTACAATGACGTAAAAAAACAGCAGTGACTACAAGCCCTCACCAGGTCTGGACAGGGCTCGAGCATATTGGCTGTTATAAATATATAATAAGGTTGGCTGTCGCATTTGTATGTATGATTTTGGTTGCTTGCAATCTTGTAAGTTAAGTATGTATTGCTAGCCGTGTGGGTCCTTTGTGTGACTAAAATATGTAAGGTTACCTTTTTCTTGACTTATCTATGTGATAACAGTAACACAAACCAGAACAGCAGATGGGAGGAAATGCCTGGAAGAGGGGAGGAAGACACATAACTTTTCTCAAGAAAAACAAGTCACCCGAAATTTATTGATGATAAGCTAAAACACCCAAACTCAAAGAATATAATACATACTCATAACCTATAGTTAGGGTTACATGCATTAACTTATACATTACTCAAACATTTATGGGCTTTTCACAATGTTAAAATAACTCTGCTGTAAGGTTATAGTTTTTCTGGTTTTTGCTTAGTCATGGTAGTGGGATAGCTGATATATAGTTGTGCTTGTGAATGGACTGTCTGTTTGGTCGGGATGACATCCACGAATGTGTGATGAGGACCCTGCTATTGATGTGCCAACTATCAGCATCGGCCATCTGAAGAAAGCATGGACCAAGGCCCAAACTGGAGCTGATAACGGAGATGGACTAAAACCACAGCCAAGAAACACGCAGGCTCTAAAGAGGCTCCAAGGAGGGGCCGTGCAGAACAGTTCCTGGAACATGTAAACTAGTTTATGGAAAAGTTTGAATATGCATAGTGATGTATGAATATGCAACAGGTTGGGGCAATGGAAAAGGTATTTAAAGAATGTCTCCAAACCTAGTAGCTGTGCTTCTTGGCTGAATGCCAAGGCACCCGGCCATATTAACCCTTTGCTTTATGTTTGTGTCCTATTGTCTTTATTCTTATTAAACCTTTTATATTTTACCAGAAGGGAACCTCGTTTTTCACACTGGTTGCCTCACACCCCCAGCAAGCAGGCAGTGGCAGCCACAAGTCTCTACATGTTCACACAATCCTGCAGTCTCCCCCATACACAAAAGTGGATGCAATTCACAATCATTTTCTAAAGCAGTTACATAGTGATAAAAAATACATAATAGTAAAAGTCAGTAATTTACAGCAAAGGGATTTAAAACAAAATAATGAAATCACTATATTTCTATGGTTTGTTTTCATAATGACACGAATCACCAAGTTACATATCACACCTCTTGTCCCTTTGCTTGTGTTATAGATGAGTAATGTGATAGTTGGCTCTGACAATTAAGGGGTAAATATTATGTATATGTTAAGAGAAGTTTTGTAGATGATAATTGTATCTCCCTTCACCTATAAATTGTTATTAGGGGATGCTCTTAGTAACAGGGACATTTGAGAGGGCCAGCTTGTTACTTTGGCAACTCCAGACCTCCAATCAAGATGTAAGAAAGTGATCTCCACCACTGAACAGCAAAAAAAGAGTCAAGTGACAAGACCTGGGGAGGGGCTAAAGATATAAAATGGCAAGACATCCATTTTGTAGCTGAGCACGTGGCTTGCACGGAGGCTGGCACGGAGGCTCCCAGCGCTGAACTTTTCCCTTATTAAGTCCTTTGTTGTAATAAACCTTTAAAATTTTAAAAGGTGAGCGTCATTTCTCACAGCTTGGCACCACCAAGCAGAGCCTGAGCCATCCTTTATCACCTCCACTTAAGATATTTACAGACTTTGATGAGGTCCCCTCCCAGTCCTCTCTTTTTGAGGCTGAACAGAATCACAGAATCAGACCTCTGAGATGGAGTCCAACCTGTTGAGTACAAGCCCAGTTCCCTCAGCTTGTCCTCACAGAGAGATGCTCCAGCCCTTTGATCAATTTTGTAGCCTCTGCTGGACCCACTCCAGGTGCTCCATGTCTCTCCTGTACTGAGAAGCCCAGAACTGGACGTAGTCAGAGGACAGGAAGGCACTGCCAGGGCTGCTCACTCAGGACACAGATAAGCCTGGTGATGCTCTGAAAGCACCTCTGGGCTCGCAACCTCCTGTCACCTTCATCTTCCTGTTCCTGCCGCCCCGGTGGCTGTCCTGACTCCACAGCTTTGTGAAGCAGCTGTGTGTGCAGGGAAATGCTTTAGGGATTGTTTGGCTTTAGGGATTGTGTTGTTTTCTTTTTCCTATTTGGATTAACATCACACACATCTCTGTTAACAATTGGGCTTTCACAGACTGAAATCCACTCCTGCCTCTGGCTCAGCTTGGAAAGGAGAACAAGCCCTGGGGAAGGATGATCCAAACAGAGCTGCTGAGGGACAAGTGACATGAACCCATCCTCTGCCTTGAGAGTGCTTTTTTTCCTCTGGCTATAGAGGCACCTAGGATGGCCTTGCTAGCCTAAAATTAGGCCTATAAGCAGTTCCCCTTAGTTTCCTCTCTCAGTTCACTATTTGTGTCATTTACATCAGAATCCTTCCATATCTTGTAGGGCTTATAAGAGGAGAAATTAAAACTTTGCAGTCTTTAATGATTATTATCCAGGACCAACTAAGTAGTTAAGGTTGCGTCCATAATGCTGAATTGATCAGACACCAATCTAATTTAAAACACTGCCAAGCATACAAAACCTCACCTATTTGAGTTTCCATTGCCAGGACAGACCGAGTTGTCTATAGGGACTAGAAAGAGCAGCACATATAAGAAGATTCCACTGCCAATGGTTTACATCCTTTTGCAGTACAACAACTAAACTCTTCGGCCACTATGCCCAGTGGACACAACTCCCACTGTGAATTGTGGACAGCTGGACATCCTTCTGGGAACCAGGAAAAACTGTTAGGATAGCACTGGTACTATCAGTGTTCACTTCATTAAGACTGTATGGGCCAGAGAATGTGTTATCAGTGAAGGAAAGCGTTGCTTAGATTTACCTCAGAGGTCAGTTTTAAAGCACTATTTAACTTCAGGGAAAGATTTCAAAAAAGACGGAAGGGTAGGAACAATATTAGAGTGAAGGGCTTGAGTTTACTCTACAAAAAGCACATTCAGATTGTGTTAAGCCTGCCCGGTGATGTGTGGAAGACACACCACCGAACAGAAATAGCAAAATCTGCTGATCTTACTCTGCTGTCTTCTCTAGCCATTTTTTGCATCGTGCCCCCAGGTGGGCTGCTGCCTCCTAAAATTCTGAACGGTGCAGGATGTCTCCCAGAGCCAAACTGCCACCACCTAAAACTCAGGCTGCCCTGGCAGTGCCAAGCGCCTCCTGCAAGCTGAGATCAGGAAACCAGAGGGGTGAGTTTTGTTTCAAATTCCACACAGAATAAACTGTGTGTTGCTGTCAATTCGGAAGAGGCATTTGGCACTGCAAGGGTTGCCCAAGTTCTTGGTGAGGGGAGCTTTGGTCTGGGAGAAATCCTGCGCCGTGCAGAATTTGAGGAGGCAGAAGGCCTCTCAGGGCCACAGGCCACTTGGGCAGGGCCCAGGTGCCTGGACACTAACGGTGGCCCTTTTCCATGGGAAACAAAACTCACCCCCCTGGTTTCCTGATGTCATTTTGCAGAAGGCACTTGGCACTGCCAGGGCAGCCTGAGATCTTGGCGAGGGCAGCTTTGGTCTGGAAGACATCCGGCGCTGTTTGGAATTTTAGCAGGCAGCAGCCCACTCGTGCCCACAGGCCCCTGGACACGAACAGTGGCCCTTTTCCCTGAGAAACAAAACTCACCTCCGCAGTGTGTTGACACCAGGTTGCAGGAGGCTCTTGGAACTGCAAGGGCAGCCCAAGTTGTAGGTGGTAGCAGCGTAGTTCTGGGAGAAATCCTGCGCCGTTTGGAATTTTAGCAGGCGGCAGCCCAGTCGGGGCTACAGGCCCCTGGACAAGAACACAGGGCCTTTCCCTTGTGAAAGCAAACTCACCCCTGCAGTGTGTTGATGTCAGTTGGAAGATGCCTTTGTCACTGCCAGGGCAGCTCGAGTTCTTGGTGGGGGCAGCTTTGGTCTGGGAGAAATCCTGCGCCATTCCGAACTGGAGCAGGCAGAAGGCCACTCAGGGCCACCGGCCCATGGTGGGTAGGGCAGGTCCCTGGACACGAATGGTGGCACTTTTCACTGTGAAACAAAACTCACCCCCCCAGTTTCTTGATGTCAGTTTGCAGGAGGTGCTTGGCACTGCCAGGGCAGCCTGAGTTGTAGGTGGTGGCAGCATGGCTCTGGTAGACATCCTGCGCCGTTTGGAATTGGAGCGGGCCACAGGCCTGCTGGGCCCAGGCCCCTGGGCAGTTGTGCAGGCCCCTGGACAGGAGGGTCCAATTAGCAGACATGGCCCCATCAGAGTGGGTGGTGCTGCTGCTTCCCTGGAGGGAGTTATCAGAGTTGAATCATGGCAGGGATGAAGAAACACAGCTTCAGGCACTTTAAGAGCTAATCAGAAGGCAATGCCAATTGTCGTAGAGTATGTACTTTAGTTACATCCCATAATGTAACCCAGGACAGTTAGGAAAGCTTAAGCTGCACAAAATAACTCAATTTCCCAAAAGCTGCCTCTGCTTCCTCTATCTCCTTTTTATGAGTTTGATGGTGATTTCCACAGGAGTTTTACCATTGAACTCATTGCATAAATCCACAAATAAGTTGAACCTCAAAAGGTTATTTCTTTTGCTACATTTTCAAATTAAAAGCTAATCAAGAGGTTCAGCATCACGTACAGTCCAGCAGCTTTTCTATATCATTCACCCCACTGTGTGACCACATTGCCGTGCTCAGTAACTTTTCCCCACAAGGTTTCCAGTTTGTAACTTCCATCCCTCAGGAGGAGCCTGAATTAACAAAAGCACTCCCATGCCCCTTGCCCCAAGCAGGGATACAGCAACACCACCTGGAAAGGGAGCAGAACTTCTCAGCTCCTCCTCCAAACACTGACCCTGGCCAGAATCACGGACACAACCAAAACCAACAGATTGGAGAAATTAAGGCAGGAACAACTCTGTGCCTCCCGTTCCCTGCCCAACACACCCCACTTCTACACTGCAAGTACGAGTCAGGGTTTTAACTGTAGAAACTTGAAGACTTTCCATAAATCTTATTTATAAAGGAGTTTCCCAAAGCAATTCTCTGCCTCAGCAGAGAGCAAAATTCTCTGCATTCTTCCAGAACCAGAGAAAACCCCAACTAAGGGTAGAAACTGATGTAGAATATCCAAAAAACACTATTTTAGCCCTAAGAAGGTCAGGAAAAAGCCAAATTAGAGCAACTGCTGCCTCTTAACTCCTCGATGAGGAAGAGCTTGGAAGTCTGAGGTGCACCCTGGGAGGCCCAGAGAACAACAGCCCCTCAGCCCCAACACATCTTCAACTGGGGCCACCTAACACCTGCTCTCTACCATACTACATACTTAAACATCATTTTAACTTCAACATGCTTTAAAACAATGAATTAAAACATGCTTTTATCCCACTAATACAGCTCAGAGGAGCCAGACACCAGCACAAACCAAACACAAACTCCCAAACAGCAGCTCCTCTCAGGCTCTAGTCCTTATAAACCTCCGCCTAGCTTGTGATTGGCCGATGAGCTGAGGCACTCGCAGCACTGATTGGGCAGTGGGCCCTGGCCCCGCCCCCACCTGCTGCCGCACCTGTCTAGTTCAAATGAGAATGAAGTGACTTTGTGAGAGCACAGCATTAGATCAGGGTCACCAGGATCCTTTCGCCTCTCCGATCCCTGTGCTCGGCCGCAGGAACAGGAAGGAGGGAGGCTCACGTGCCTTGCAGTGCCCATGAGCACTCGCGCACCTGTGTGTGGGGCGGGGCGTGGGCGGGGCTCGGCCACCGCTGTCCAATCAGCGCTGCCGGCGCCTCAGAGCACCTGCCAATTGCGAGCTGGGAGGGGGTTCATAGGGGCCGGAGCCAGAGGTGGGAGAGTTTTCCCATTCTGTGGATGGTCTGTGCGGGTGTGTGGCTCTCGTGGGTTTTTTTAATATGGTAAGGAGCTGTTTTAACTTACCTGTTTATACGGTGTCACACTTCTACTAACGTTCATAGTGTGTGTGATGTGCTGGAGAGCGGGTGCTGGGTGGCCCCAGGTGAAGCTATGCTTGGGCTGAGGGGCTGTTGCTCTCTGGGCCTTTCAGGGTTTGCCTGAGAATCCCAATGGTTCTTCTGGTACAGGGTTAGGACATAAAAGTTGTTCTAATCAGTATTTTTTTGTGATCTTTTTGTTGCTGCATTAGTGCTTTTTATACATTCTGCATCAATTTCCAGCCTTGGTCGTGGCTTCCTATGGAGCTGGTGGAGGGTTTGGCTCCTAGTGGGAGAATTGCCTTGGGAAGCTTCTCTACAAAACAAAGCTTTACTGAGACTGTGAATTTCAACAGGTAAGAGTAAGGCTTGTGTTATTAGGGAGAATTTGGGGTGTGTTGGGAATGGGAGGCACAGATGTTTTCCTGCCTTAATTTCTCCAGCCTTTGATCTCATGTGTGTGGCTCGGGCTGGGGTCAGTGCTTGGGACAGGAGCTGGAATGCTCTGCTACCTTTCCAGGAGCTGCCACTGGTCCTGTGTCTCTGCTTGGGGTGGGGTTGTGGGTGTGTTTTTGATATTTCAGCCTCCTCCTGAGGGGTGGAAGTTACAAACTGAAACCTTTGCAGGTGAAGGTGTCAGAACACTGTGATGTGGTTGATGCTGGACTAGATATGATGCCAAAGTTGTTCATTAGCCTTTAATTTGGGAAAAAATAGTGGGAAAAATCAATCCTTTGTGATTTGTGTTCTTGGCTGATTTCTGTAACAAGTTTAATGGTAAAATTTCCATGGAAGTCACTATTAAGTGCTTAAGACTAAATATGGAAAGCAGAGGCAGCTTTTGGCAAGTGTGAATTATTTTGTCTAGCTTAAGCTTTCCTAGCCTTAAGGCACTCAGGCAGCCCCTGGCTCCATGTTTTATGTGTTTGATTAATCAGCATCTTTCTACTAGACAGTCCCTTCTAGCAGCTAACTAATTCTCTCTGTTAAAGGTTTGTTAGGAATGGCTTCAGCTGTAGTAGATTAAAATCCATAGAGGCTGCTGCATTTAGCTCTTTCATTGCTTGTAGAATACTTAGAAAATGTAATGTAATTTTTCAGTCTGTTTTAGAAGTAGGTGAGAGAGTTGGTATCATGAGGTGCAGCAAAAAAGGCGACCCAGAATGTACTTGTTGTCAATAACCTCCTTCCCTTTAAAAATATTTTATGAAAGCTCCTGTGGAAGTCAGCACTGGGGAATGGAAGAATTTCCTGCTCAGGGAAGTGTTGGTGAAAGGATATTTGTGATGATACCCTCAGGATATGTGGAGAGCCAAAACATTATAGTGTTTGCATTTGCCTTCTGTGTAGCTCCCAGGCACTGAGCCCTGGGTGACTTTGTGGTTTCTGTCCCGGGATTCCCAGGTCTCTGTATCTGAAGCCTGCCTGTATCAAAGAGGGGATGATAACGAGTTCCTCCAGGGATGGGCTGGCCTGTGACTCGGCAGCCAGAAGACAGGATGGTACCTTCAGCTGGTGGAACACAGAAGATGCCCAGGCTTCCCTCTGCTGCCTGGGCTCTGCTTTTGCTTTGAGCTTCTCTGAGGATGTTTTTTGGCTTTTCTAGACTTGTGTGCTGTGAGTTTTCAGCCCTGTGACCCACCATGAGGTGCAGCTGTGTGCAAGGGCAAGGAGAGGGTTAAAAGCAGGGGTGGGAAATGCTCTTTGGAGGTGGCTGCTGCTTGAGCTGCTGAGTGAAACCTGAACTGAGCTCCGCCCAGCCCGGCCTGGCTCCACTGGCAGTGGGTGATGGGGACAGGGCCCAGGGGACCCTGTCCCGGTGGGGGACGGGGTGTGAGGGTGTCTGTGGGTGCTGATACCAACCTTCAGTAATCCCTGGTCCCAGGTTCTCTCTGCCTCCAGCCAGAATTAAACCCTCACAGCCCCAGGCAGAGCAATGGTGCCTGATGGGGAGGGAACTTGCAGGGACAGAGGGGTTGGAAATGGTGTGTGAGATGTCCCTTAGACATCACCAGTCAGGGAAGGTGGTGAACATCAAATGAAACTCAGGACAGGCTGAGGTTGGTTTATTTGTTTTTGATGTTCTTGTGGGTTTTTTTTCTTAACTGGGCTAAAGGATATTTAATTTCCTGGCCAGTGGGAGCTTTTTTTCCTATTTCAGTTCTGTTGTGAGATCTGATGGTTTTGCCCTTGAAGCTTTGTGCACCAAGTCCAAGATTTGGTGCTTTTGTCCATCTAGTGTGTGTTTTTTATTCCAAATGGCTGTTTTAGTTCTAAGGCACTGTGTTCAAAGGCAAGGAAGTGTCTTCTTAAGAGCTTGGAAGTGAATCTGAATAGGAAAGCATGTTTTGCAGATAAATCTCAAGTGGAACATGTGACAAAGATAATTAGATGCAGCCACAGGGATGGATGGTCCCTGCACAGCCAATGCCAGCTTCCAGACACCCAGAGACTGGGCATTGCCACCCTGGGTGTGGAAAGGTGCCAAAGCAGAAACTTGGTTATGAAGCTTTTTTTTGTCTATTGAAGTTTGATCCAGTCACTAGTGTATTAAATAATAGTGTATCCTCCAGAAAGATTTCCAGCAGAGTCTTCCCTCTGAGCTGAAGGGAAAAATTCAATTGAAGTGAAAAGAAATTTTCCTGAGGAAAAGGTGCATTTGCAGATATTACAAAGCTGAGTCTTCTTGGCAGGTCTGTCATTTTTAAGGGTAATTTCTAGCCCAGGGAACAGTGATTTAGGTGTCCTGCCCACACTTGGGGGTCGACTGTTGATGTTGCACAAGGGACGTACTTGACACAGTATTCCCAAGCTGTGATGGAAACCAAGGTCAAGCAGTCGGGTTTTTCATGGCAGAAGCCAGTGGATCCATGGATGTCCATGCTGGCCACTAGTACCTGTTTTGAAGGTGATTGTGCAGCTGAAAGATCTGAGAAATGATTCAGCCTTTTCACTGTTTTTGCCCTGGTTCACTGAGAAAAACCTGTTGTTTTCTCCATAACTCCATCTAGCAATGGGTCTGATGTGTCAGGGAGAAGGGTTCTGTCTTTCTAGTGGGACTGGTTCCTGCTTGTTTAATGGATTGGTTAGAATATTCATGACAAAAGCTTGTTTAGAAAAGGAGGGGGAGGCTGCCTGGATTGTTGAGGTGGGGATGGGGCAGCACAGGGAGAATCCAGGCTTTTGCTGGACTTCTTGGAATGACATTGGCTGTTGGGATTATCACAGGCCGGAAGCACAGAATGTCACCCATAACATGAAACTATCCAAATCTTTGAAAGATCAGTAATGATGTTGGATGATTATGATGTTGTCACTTCCCTTGGGTAGGGGACTTCCCTCAGTGTTTGGGGGGTGGGAGCAATGAGGGTGTTCATCCCTGGTCCATGGCCATCTTTCTGCTCAGCATTGCTTGGAATAACAAAAAGCAAAACTCTTGCAAAGTTCTGTGAACTATAAATTCTTTCCAGCCTCTGGAAAGGGCTTTGACATGCCACGGTGTCAAAGGAGCATTTAATTCTGCATCCCTTCCTTTCCCTAATGCATTGGGATGTTTCCAGCCCCAGGTAGGGGAGGCTGCAGACCATAACTTAGCCAGACTATATTTGGTTTTTCCATACAGCCTGGCTTTACAGCTTCATCTTTCCATCTCTATTTCTCTCATGCTGCAGGACAGCTATAACTACTGCTCAACCAGGAAATGTTAAAACAACAATTATCCCTTGGGCCCTGCAGATGTTAAAGGATTCCCCATCTGTTTCCCAGCCCACGCTGTGGCGGGAGCCCATCCCTGGGTTTGGACACCTGTGGGTTAGTCTGACTTCCTGAACTTCACAACTGCAGAAACCTCTTGTACCGTCTGCCTCCCTTCAGCTGAGTAAATGCCTTCTGACTGTGCTGTGGAGATTGGTGAGGTGTCCAAGGTGGAATGTAAATGTACCCAGTGTAACTGGTTATCCTAGAGGGAAACTTCAGGTGTGATCAGTGTCCATGGGACCAGCCTGTGTGTCTGCTCAAGGACAGGGTTAACTGCCCATGCTCTTATCTCAAGTTTTTATTTTTCTAGGGAGCCCCAAAGGCCAGGAGATGGAGGTTTTGAAGTTGGTGTCACTCAGACTGAAAACATCAACGTTGGTTTATTATTCCATTGGCAATCTGCTGCATGTCAGGAGGAGCTGTTCCCAGTCCAGCAGCTGTTCCCATCACACGCACAGGAAACCTGAAATCCAGAGACATCTTTCAACTCAGACCTTTGCTTCTGTTGGGAACCAGACTTGGACCCTGGAGCATTGTAACACCTATTCCTGCTCAGGGGGATGCCAATTCCAAAGGTATGGTCTCTGGGGTTTTTTGTGCACTGTTTCTGTAAACTGGGCATTTTCTTTCCCCCATCAGTAAAAGGCAGTTGGTTCTGTTCTGTGTTTGGGTCTAGCACAAAAGTGGGATCTTTGTCTTGTGCTGAAGGGCCAGTGGGTAGAACCTCTAGTAACAAGACAGACTTGAATTTGTGTGGGAACTGCTGCTCCAGCTGGATCCCTACAAATCCATGGGGCCCTATGGGATTCATCCAAGAATCCTCAAAGAGCTGCTGATGTCATTGAAAAACCTCTCTCAATTTTTTGAGCAGTTTTGGGAATCTGGAGAGGTTCCAACTGACTGGAAGTTGTTCCAGTTCTCAAGAAGGGCAGGAAGGAGGACCCTGGAAACTACAGGCCTGTCAGTCTCACTTCAGTGCCTGGGAAAGTTATGGAGGAGGTGATTTTGGGAGCTATTGAAAAACACTTGGAGGACAACGCAGTCATCAGTCACAGCCAGCATGGCTTTGTGAGGGAAAAGTCCTGCTTATCAAACCTGATTTCCTTTTATGACAAGGTAACCCCCTAGGACAGCCTGACCTTGAGTCCTGGGGGCAGTTCTGGGCACTACAATATAAGAAAGACATTAAACTATTAAGAGAGTGTCCAAAAGAGGGCAACAAAGATGGTGGAGGCCCTTGAGGAGAAGCTGTTGGAGGAGTGGCTGAGGGCACTTGGTCTGTTCAGCCTGGAAAACAAGAGACTGAGGGGAGACTTCCTTGCAGTCTGTAACTTCCTCACAAGGGGAAGAAGAGGGGCAGAAACTGATGTCTTCTATGTCCTAGTGGCCAGTGACAGTACCCGAGGGAATGGCCTGAAGTTCTGTCAGGGGAGGTTTAGGTTGGGTACTAGAAAAATGATCCTCACCCAGAGGGTGGTTGGGCACTGGAACTGACTCCTCAGAACAGTGGTCACAGCACCAAGTCTGACGGAGCTCAACCATCGCTTAAACAATCCTCTTGGGTACATGGTGTGACTTTGGGGGATGGGTTTGTACAGGCCTGAGAGCTGGACTTGATGATCCTTGTGAATCCCTTCCAACTCAGCATATTCTGTGATTCTCCTGGATTCTTGCAGCCAAACTTCATAGAATCCTGGAATGGTTTGGGTTGGAAAACCTTAAAGCTCACCTTGTTCCACCCCCCTGCCATGGGCAGGGGCACTTTCCACTAGACCGGTTTGCTCCAACCTTGAACGCTTCCAGGGATGGGACAGGTGACCTGTGGTTTGGGTCTAAGGAATTTAGAATAGGTAGAAAGGTGATTCATCATCTCTGGTGACTGGAACTGCTGAAGGGTACCAGCTCCCATGGGATTGTGCCCGACCAGTGAGATTCCCCTCAGCTCACAGGTGTGATAAGGCCGAACACGGCATTTGTAGAGCTGAAAATCTCTGAAATGCTCAAAAACTTGACACAACAGGTGAGGTTTTGCACTCTAATTGCTCTGGGGAGTTCCCAAAGCCCTGTGGCTTACTCAAGGTGAGATCATCTCCTCTGTGCAATCGCCTCTAAACTCAGAAGCTGAGAGAAGAGATAACAACCTGCTTTGGGCTTTGTCACTCTCCTGGGTCTCCAAGAGCCTCTAAATCCCCAAATTACATAGAAAAAGGTCTTTGCTGACAGTGGTATATTTTTAAATTCACCTGCAGAGCACCTTACTTATCCACCTTGAAGAGCATCAGGAGGGAAGCAGGGAGCGTGCAGGGAGATCTAGGGGAGGATCATCCTGGAGAACCATGAGCAAGGACAGCACATGCCAAGCCACCCATCTCCTGTCGTTTTTTCTTGCAAAGAAGAAACAGCTTCAGTCTTCATCTCAGCTCCTACCTGGAGGTTCCTGGGCTCCAGTTCCTTACTGTACTCCAGGCTTAGCACCAAATCCAGGTGATCTGCAGCAGGTGTGTGGTGAGGACACCCCATTGGAACACTTGCTCTGGGTACTTCTCACTGACCTCAAAGTGCTCCTGGATGAGGACTGGCAGCTTTCCTGTAAGGAACACTTATGGATCTTACTATTGCTGATATAAGGCATGTCCAAAAGGTGATTTTAAATTTTTTTTTTTCCCCAAAAAAGAAATATTTTCAGGAGGAGACTGCTCAGCTTTGGGTGTTGCATGTTTTTGTTTGAAGACTGCAGGAATGGAATAAAGAGCTGGGAAAATCTTTTCAAGCCAAACCAGTGTATCAGGAGGGAGGGGAGACTTCATGGTCAAAAAGTTTTGGATGTCCAAAGAATGGAAACATTCAAGACCATGCTGAATGGGCCTTGGAACAATCTGGTCTAGTGGAAGGTGTTCCCTGCTCGTAGCAGGGGGTGCAATGAGATGGTCTTCAAGATCCCTTCCAACCCAAACTCTTCCAGGATTCTATGGAAGACAGACAAAGCAGGTGGTTGGCAGATGCCAAGACAAGGATGCAATTCTGTGCTGTCTTTTACAGCGTTTATTGGGTTTCTCCATGCTTTGGGTTGTGCTGAATGATTTCAAAGTCCCAGACTGAACACACACAGGGGATTGAAGGGAGCAAGGTAAAGCTCCTCAGGGTTGTGTAACCTACCCATACCATGACTTCCACCCAGAACTGTGTAATCAATCTGTGCCTAAACTCTTGTTTTAGATCTTGTAGGATTGTCTCCAAGCAGATCCCACTGCAAAGAGGATTTTCCAGCTGGAAGAAACCTCCAGCAAGGAGTTTACACAGACAACACCCTTTGAAGGAATGCCAGTGTCTCGGTTTGAGGAAGTGAGTTTTCTGGGAAGTTATAGTCAAACCAATCAGTGGTCAGATTTGAATATTGACACCTGGTGTGACCACTGAAGACATGGATCGCCTCTGAGGACACAAGGGCTTAAAAGCAGAGCACTCCCAGAGTTCAGTTCTCTTTTGTCCCAGCCGAGGGAGAGTGCACATCTCCTCCCTGCCCTGCCACAGGCTGGGTGGGGGAGGGGAAGCCATAGAAGCCTAGGTTGAGGTAGGCTGGAGCCCCGAAGAGAGAGAGGGTTGAAGGGAATGGAACCGGGCCAGCCCCTGCAGGACGGAGGGATGGAGAAACACCAGGATGTCTTTTGTTCCCTCCCCCTGCCGCCAGAGGGAGAGAGAGAGAGAGCTTGTGCCAGCAGAGGAGGCTTGGGGGGAGGAAGATGCCCAGTGTGGGAGTTGCCGCCATGAGATTTCACTCTGCTGAGGGCAGCGGAGCTCATACTTTTAACCCTTTCTTGGGTGAAGGAAACTTTATGAAACATTAGTTCTCCTGGCTGGTGGTTTGAGAAAAAAGAGAGACAGTCTGGGGGAGGAGATGTTAAGAGGAAGATGGGAAGAATCCAAGGTGGGAGGAGATGATGGAGTGGCTTTTGGCTGGACTTTTCTTGTATAGCCATAGACTGAACCAAGTGGCCTGTAATACATGAGACTGCATTTAGGGGGATGTGATGGCTTGAGCCAAGAGAGTGACCTGCAGTAATGACATCATATAAAGGAATGGAGTGAGCAGAGGAAGATGAAGAGGGCGTGGTGGTGCCCTCTGTCTTCAGGGAGAAGAAGAGCTCTGTTCTCGAGACCCTCGGCCCCAGGGGATGAGAAAATGGGGGGGACTGTTGTCCCAAAAATGAGACACGGTTGGTTTTGGCACTTGGCAGAGCATCCTTGAAAAACCCTGTGAGCAGTCTCGGTCCATGGACGGTGGTGAGAGCACTGTACATGGAAGGAGGATGTCATGATGGCAGATTTTCTCCGGGCGGTGCCATGTGTGACAAGGAAACATGAGAGCTTTCAGCTGTTTTGTGAGGAGGACTGTGGTACAAGAGAGACTCCTCTCTCCCCTGATGGACTGAGAATTGATTATCAAAGTAGTGGCAACTTGATCAGGACTCCAAGATTTTTGTCTGTGTTTTGGTGGAAATTGGGTGGGAGGAGGAGGAATGTTTAGAAGGTTTTCATTCTGTTTCCTGTGTGTTTCTGTTATTTTAGTGTAGGTTAATAAAGTTTTTTCCCTCTCTTTCTAAGTTTGAGCCTGGTCTGCTCTGTTCCTGGTCACATCTCACAGCAGTTGTTGAGAAAATATATTTTCATGGGAGCACTGGCATTGGGCCAGCGTCAAACCATGACAGCCAGGAAGCAATTGCACCCAAGCAACTGAGTTCAGCTTGGCGGGATTCACCGAGGACCTAGAAACTCAGGTCACCCTCTTCCTGCTGTGCCTGCTCACCTATCTTGTCACCATCCTGGGGAACTTGGATCTGGATGATCACCTTGATCAGAGCCAGCCCCCTGCTCTATTCCCCCATGTATTGCTTCCTGGGCCACCTGGCTTTTGTGTACCTCTGCACTTCCACCATCACCATCCCCGAGATGTTGGCACGGGTTTTGTTGGGGAAGAAGGGAATCGCCTATGCTGGGTCCATGGCTCAGGTGTTCACTTTAGACCTGTTTCTGGCCTCTTAGTGCTTCCTACTGGCTACGATGGCCTAGGACCGATATGTGGCCATTTGCCACACCCTGCTCTACCCCCTTGTCATGTCCCCAGAGAGCTGCTCCCAGCTGGTGACCGGGTCTTACCTCCTGGGGCTGACCGGTGGTGTGGGACAAACCATCAGCATGTCCAGCTTGTTTTTCTGCAGCTCCAGTGCCATCAATCTCTTCTTCTGGGACATTTCCCTGCTGATCTCGCTCTACACCTCTGACACCACCCTCAGTCTCATCATCCTAAGGATTTCTTTATCTTTGCTTGGTGTTCCCAGTATGCTGGTGGCCCTGGTGTCCTGTGTGGCCATCATCTCCACCATCCTGAGCATCAGCTCAGCTGAGGGCGAGCAAAAAGCCTTCTCCACCTGTGCCTCCCACCTCACCACTGTCAGCACCTTCTATGGGGCATCAATTTTCATGTACTTAATCTCCAGGTCAGACACCTCCAGGGGAGGAGATAAATGGGTTGCTGTACGCTGCACTGTGGTGACCCCTATGCTGAACCCCTTGATCTACAGCTTGAGGAACCAGGAAGTGAAGGAGGCTTGGAGGAGACTCAGGAAAATAAAATGAGCTTGGATGTTTTAACATTGTGGACAGGTACAATGGAGATGTGGGTGATATCCTGGGATTTTTACAAAATATGTAGAGAGACATTTTTGGGGCCTTCTGCACTTTGATTTAGATGATGTGTTGCCTGATTCAGTATCAGCTGAAAATAACAATTTCACTCCAGTTTTGGTATTTGGATGAGGCTTGGAGCAACCTGGTCTAGTGAAAGATGTCCCTGCCCACAGCAGGAGGTTGGAACTGAATGAGCTTTGAGTTCCCTTCCAACCCAAACCATTCCAGAATTCTGTGGCACATTTGGTGTTAATATTTTGATGCACAAGCATTGAATATGTGAAAAAACCCCAAACCCTCCAATCAGTGCATTATCTCACCCTGTGCCAGGTCCATGGTAAAATCCAGAGTGATGAGGCTCTCCTAGAGACTCAGAACAACTTTGGATTGAGGAGAAGCTGCTCAGTTGGATTAAATCAAGCCAGGATCAAGGTAGTTTGCTGATTTATTGATGACACAAAACTCACAGGCACTCAGGGTCACTCAGCTGAATCCTTTGCCAATAATTCCCCGGTTATTATTTAGTCTGGCTGCCTGGATAAATCCCCCTGTGCTGTTTATGCTCCTGTTCCTTTTTTATCAGCTGTGCTGAGCCCTCATGGCAGGGACCCCAAAGGTCCTCAACTCACATGTCCACAGTATGTGGAGACATTATCCTCAAGTTGCACCAGGTGAGGCTTAGGTCAGATACAGGGAAAATTCCTTCATGGGAAGGGCTGTACAGCCCTGGAACAGCTGCCAGGGCAGTGGTGGAATCCCCATCCCTGGAGGGATTTTAAAGGCATGTGGATGTGGCACTTGGGGACATGGATTAGTAGTGACCTTGGCACTGCTGTGGGAATGGGTGGACTTGATGATTCTAGAGGATTTTTCCAGCCTAACCAATTCCATGACTCTGTGATCAGGAACATGAACTGGGACCTCTTTGTGTAACTCCTGCTGTTCTCCCACCCTTCTGCTCCTCCCTGCCACCCTCAGGACATTGCTTAATTTAGATGCAGACAAGATTGCACAGTTTTTCTTTAAATAGGACTAAAGATTATTTTTAATGTTTTATTTAAAACATAACCCCCCCCCCCCCATAATTATTAATTTAATAAAACATTAAGGCATTTAAAACATAAGCCCCAGAGCAATTCTCCTTGCTCCTGGGCCTTACAACCATTGCTTGGCAATACAAAAAAGATTTGAAAAATATTCAGTATTTTAATAATAATTTGAGAAACCACTTAATGACTTTGTCCAGCTGGTCTTGCCGTAACCATCACCTGACTTTTAACAGGAACATGAGCCCTTAGTGAATTAAACCCTGAGTCTGTGGCCATAGCACTGTCACTGTGCATGTTGTGGCTTCATGCCGGAACCGCTGCTCTCAAAACCAGAAGGTTTAGGGTTGTTGTGCAAGTGGCGATTGGGGAAATGAGGGTGAACTGTGTCTGACTTCTGTGGGAACAGCACCTGACCATGCATGAGAGGAGCAGGAAGGATGTGGGAAGGAGATGGAATGTCCAGCACTGATGTTTGCTCCTGATGGACACACACTCCTCAGGGGTCATCCTGCATCCCTGCCCAGGGCAGGGCATTGGAATGAGATGAGCTTTAAGGTCCCTTCCAACTCCAGCCATTCCAGGATTCTCTGGCTGGTGCAGTTCGCTCCCTGTGAGTCTCCTGAATCCATTTGAAGCACACATTGCAAAATGGCTTTTGAAAATGAGGTTTCCTGGTCAAAAATGGGCAGATGGGAACCAGATAAGCTTGGAAAAGGGAAAATGCTGAGCGTTGCCCATGGGGAAAAATTGTCCCAGACACTGGGACAGGAGAGCAGCTGTGGAGGTTGTGGTGGCCACCAGGATGGAGATGAGCCGTTGATGAGTGTTCTGAATGCAAGGACATCCAGCAGCAGCTGGAGAAAAGCATTGACAGCCACTCAAGTGCTTTCCTGCAATGAACCTCTGACTGAGAGCTGGAGGAACAGGGAAGGAAAAGCTTCTTTGGGAGAGTGAGAGGAGAAGAGAAATATGGAATTAGAGAAGAATTTAAAAATCTTTCAAATTCAAGGCTTTAGCAAAAATCCTTGTTTTGGTGTTTCCTCTTGACAGCGTTGTGTTCACAAATGGCATCGCGCAGGCTCTGCAGGCATCAATTCCAATGTGCTGTGGGCATCCCATCCCTAAAACTCCAGGGAGAAACCTTGGGATGGATCCCAGGGCCTCTGGGGAAGGCTCATTCTGTGTTCAGGTGCCTCAGAGACCCTGTGGTAATTGGTCCCATGGGGATGGGGTAAAACTTAAATATTCCAGCTGCGTTAGAGGATGGAAACAGAAAACTTCCTGGTTTGGGCCAGACCAATGGAGCTTGTGGACTTCATCTCAAGGACCTGTGTGTATCTTAATAATGAGAGAGGGTGAAATTTTAAGTGGTTTTGAGACAATTTTTTCTGGGTGGGGAAAATTGTCCTTCCCAAGTGTTTGCAGAAAGATACAATAACAAGTAACTCCAGGAAATTGCGAAAGGCCCTTCCTGATTGCAGAACATGTACTCCAGTACCTCTGAACCTTCATTCCTAACTCAAATTTTGGATGAATATTCCTCTTATCAGCAGAATTAGGAGGCACGCTCTGGGCAAATTGAAGGGTCAATCTGAGCTTAAAAGTCTTAAATTCAGCTCATCATTATCAGCAGAAAATGTAAAAATAAATTGCAGCAGGAAAGTTCCTGTGGAGTTTTCTTTTCATCCTGATTGACAGTTGCAACGCTTCTCCAAACCCTGGGCTGTCTCTCAATCCCTCAACCTCCATTTCTTAAACCAGTTCTTTTTAATTCCTTGTGATCCCAGGAAATGATTTATGTATTCCAAGAGATCCATTTAAATGTATGTAATTACATGTAATACATAAAACAAAGTTATATGGATTAGGAAAATATTTATATGTATTAAGTAATGATATCTATAACTGCATATATAAAATAAACCTCTATATTGATTTTATTTATATATTAAAATGTTCATATATTAAGCTATATATATATATATATAGTGGCAAATAAATCCTCAAGCTGCCATTTAATTTCCTGAAAGTAACTGAGTTGTTTTAACTAATGGTGTTTATTTACCAGTGCAGGTCTCCTCCTGAAGGAGCTGCTTCCAAAGTCATCCATTCCCAAAGGACATTTCCTCCTCCAGGGCTGCACAGTGACAAACCCCTTGGTGTTCCTGTGAATGAAGACTACAAACAGCAGGTTTTTTGGTCAAGTTTTGATGCTCTTTGTGAGGGTAAATTATTCCTGTCCTCCACACTAATCTGGGTTTATTTGTCCCTGGAAATTTTGGTCTGGGAGATGAAATCTGATCAAGCAAAAAGGGTGCCGAGATATGAGGAAACAGATGAGTTTGCTCCAAAACAAGGCTGCAAGGAGTTAATCTGTTGCAAGGGGAGGGCTTGAGGTGGGAGCCTGTTCTCACAACAAATAATCATCCAGGCTCAGGGTCTCTGAGGTGAAACCCAGGAATTTTATCATGGAATCCATGGTTTGGGTTGGAAGGGACCTTATGGATCCTCCGGTGATCATCCATGGGCAGGGACACTTTGCACTAGGCCAGGTTGTTGCAAGCCCTATCCAACCTGGCCTTGAAGATCAATCATTTCATAGCAGTACTACCTGGATTATTTCCCAAATTATATCTATTTATTTCTATTTATTTGAACTGTTTTATGAGCATCTTACTTCCCCCAGTTTATCATGGCACCACAACATTTTTGGGGTCTACAGACTTTTAAAACCCTTTTCTTTCTCCACTTCACACTTCTCACAGGAATAATACAAGTATCACCATATTTAAAGGGGTTTTTTAATACACTAAATCTCCTGTTTGAACATGAATTTCAGTTTCACAGGAAGGAAGGGAAGAAATTAGTTTTATTTGCATTTGTTCTGACTCTTCTAAAGAACATTTAAAAGATGTTCTGATCTCTCACCAGTGCTTTGTCTCATTTGGATCTTCTAAACCAATGAGGTTTGGGGTTGTTTTTTGGGTGGTTTTTGTTGTTTTCAGTTTGTTTTTCAAATTCATAATGATTTCTAAAGTCAGGATAAATTACTGGGGTTAATGCTTTGAATCTGATGAGTAACAATCCCCTTAACTTCTTCAGGACATGGTATAAACCTTCCACTGTGCAAAGTGATTTCTCAAACCCAATCAGTGGCTAAACTAGACTAAAACCATTAGAAACAAACTCAACTTTGGCTACTTAAAGTGTATTTTGAACCAAGCAGTAAATTTTGCAGTTCCTGCATCTCCAGGCTGCATTTGCTGATAAAAACACAGGCATTTTTAACATGTTTGTGCAGAAAATAGGAATATCCTGACTCTGCATCTTGACTTTCCCACAGCACCTGCATTAGGATGGTAGCCAAAAGAAATGGAACCTCCAGTGCTCACTTTGTCCTCTGGAGATTCTCTGAGCAGGGCAATGTCCAGGTTGTCCTCTTCGTGGTGTTCCTGGTGATCTATGTGATCTATGTTCCCTTCTGGGGAACGTGAGGCTGGTGGTGTTGATCCAGCTGGTTGCCCAGCTCCACACCCCCATGTACTTCTTCCTGAGCAGCCTGTGCTTCCTTGACCTCTGCTATTCCTCCTGCATCACTCCCAGGCTGCTCCAAGATCTCCTGGATAAGGACAAGGTCATTTCTCACGCCGCATGCCTCACGCGGTTCTACTTCTATGTGGCCTTCACCACCACCGAGTGCTCCCTCCTGGCTGCCAAGGCCTACAACTGCTACATGGCCATCTGCCACCCCCCGCGCTACTCCCTCTCCATGTCCCGAGGGATCTGTGTGCTCCTGGTGGCCAGCTCATGCCTGGCTGGGGTCACCAGTGCCACCTTCCACACGGGCCTGGCTCTTGGGCTGAGCTTCTGCCAACATCATCAACCACTTCTACTGCGAGGGGCCCCCGCTCTTCACCCTCTCCTGCACGGAACCTGTGCCCAACAAGCTGGGGATGTTCATCACGGTGGCCTTCAGCCTGGCTGCCACCGTCCTGGCCATCCTCCTCTCCTATGCCTTCATCCTGGCCGCCATCCAGGGCTCGTGCTCGGCCGTGGGGAAGCACAAAGCCTTCTCCACCTGCATGTCCCACCTGGCTGTTGTGGTGCTCTTTTACGGATCCCTCACATCCACGTACTCCCGGAGCAGCTCCAGGAGCTCCCAGGAGTGAGACAAGGTGGCCTCAGTGTTCTACACCATGATGACACCCATGCTGAACCCCTTCATCTACAGCCTGAGGAACCAGGAGGTGAAGGCCAGGCTCTGGAGACTGTTGGGGAGGAAACACTCAGCTGAAAAATAGTATTTCCTTTTTTGTTTGTGTTTGCTGCCTGGTATTTTAATTTCAGGAATTTAAGCCCTTCTTGACAACTTTTAGAGCTTGAGGACCACGGACTCTTCTTCTGTTCTGATTACAGCTACTTGGGACCATTTCCTTCTTTTAGGGGAAAAAAAAGAGAAACTTTTCTCCATATGCCTGATTGTGATACTCTCTGGGTATTTAGGCATCAGGATATCTCAGATAATGTAAAAATAAAATGCAGCAGAAGAGTTTTTAAAGTGTTCTTCCTTCTTCCCAATTAGCAGTTGCAGCACTTCTCCAAATCCCAAGCTGTTTCCCAGTCCCTGAATCTCCATTTCTTACACCAGTTCTTTTTACTTCCCTGTGATGCCAAGAAGCCAATTATACATTTCAAGGACAAATTAATACATATTTAAAATTAGATATATTTTAAAATAAGTTTGTTTATAGAATTTCTTTATATATATTTATATACATAAAAGAAATATATATATTAAGATCTTTATACATATAAATTTATATATATAATTACATATATAAAAAAAATATATATATCTATAAGTGGGACATAAACCCTCACGCTTCCATTGAACTTCCTCAAACTGATGATGTTTACTTACCAGTGCAAGTCTCCTGCTGAAGGAGCTGCTTCCAAAGTCATCCATTCCANGCAGTTGCAGCACTTCTCCAAATCCCAAGCTGTTTCCCAGTCCCTGAATCTCCATTTCTTACACCAGTTCTTTTTACTTCCCTGTGATGCCAAGAAGCCAATTATACATTTCAAGGACAAATTAATACATATTTAAAATTAGATATATTTTAAAATAAGTTTGTTTATAGAATTTCTTTATATATATTTATATACATAAAAGAAATATATATATTAAGATCTTTATACATATAAATTTATATATATAATTACATATATAAAAAAAATATATATATCTATAAGTGGGACATAAACCCTCACGCTTCCATTGAACTTCCTCAAACTGATGATGTTTACTTACCAGTGCAAGTCTCCTGCTGAAGGAGCTGCTTCCAAAGTCATCCATTCCAAGAGGACTTGTGGCACCGCGAGCGCACCGCTCCGCACCGCTCTCCTGGGAGTGCCGACAGAGAGGCAAGCGCTAGAGGTATGGTGGCGTAACGGTAACTTGTAAATAGCTAGCAGCGGCAGGGAATAAAGGGAGACAGACTCTCCAGACCACAACAGCAATGGCGTTCATTCCAAGGTGTTGGGCTGAAGAGCCCAGAACAGGGAAGGGTTTAGTGTTTTATAGGATAGCTCGTGGGGAGGGATTCAGGGCAGCAAACCAATAGGAACATGAAGAGTAGGAGGGTCCAGGGAGGAGTAAAGGATCCTGCACCCAATCGGGGAGCAGGGGGCGGAATACATAAACTCGGGGCCAACCAGGAAAGGAATTGGGAAGAACATTCTAGAACTGGGGAAGGAACAGGGGTTGATGGACGGGAAGATTGACAAAACTCAGGGAAGATACTGGAAGGAGAGGAGGGGAAAGATTACACAACTAAAGGGTGGAGAGCAACTGCAGGGGAGGGAGGGGACTATACAACAGACTCCTCCCACGGCACCCACTCTGGGTTGCTGTGGGATGCAACAAGGAATGTCCTGTGTGCCACCACAGGGTGGGCGGTGACCCAGCTCAAGGCCCAAGCTTGCTTAAAGAGCAGAGAGCCCTCCTCTGGCATCTCCTGTGGATCATGGTGGAGTTACAACTGCTGCTCCCTATCGTGGCATTTTTGTTTGTATTTTGGTTTTATTATTGAACAGTTTTGCTAGTTTTGAGCAATTGTGCAATTTCCCTTCTAAAATAAACGGTGAGACGCAGAGGAAGGAAAACCAAACTGTTGGAACTACAGTGAAACTGAGCACAGAAGGAGTGGCAGGAATGCTGACCAGGAGCAAATATGGAGTAGAAACAGTTACAGAATCCCAGAATCATTCAGGTTGGAAAAGCCCTGTAAGGTCATGGAGCCCAGCTGTTAACCCAGCTCTGCCAAGGCCAGCACTAACGCACATCTGAGCTCAGTCCATAGAGGTCAGACCTGAGAGGCCCTTCCAGAGCCTAAAAGGGGGCTCCTGGAGAGCTGCAGAGGGACTCTGGGCAAGGGCCTGGAGTGGCAGGACAAGGGGGAATGGCTTTACACTGACAGCATTTAGATTGGATATGGGGAAGAAATCCTTCCCTGTGAGGGTGCTGAGGACCTGGTACAGGTTACCCAGGTAAGCTGTGGTTGCTTCATCCCTGGAAGTGTCCAAGGCCAGGCTGGCCAGGGCTTGGAGCAGCCTGGAATGGTGGAAGGTGTCCCTGCCATGGCAGGGGGTGGCACTGGGTGAGCTTTAAGGTCTCTTAACACAGTCCCATGCCAACACACTGACCCTCCAGCTTTTTGGCTCCAGGGCCTGGATCTGACAAACAAAGCAGCTGGAGTTCACTTTGTCTTTAACAAGGAAGAAAGCTTCTTCCTTGTTTTCCTTTGCTAATTAGTCTTTCATGGCTTGTTAAGAAGAATGAAAGAAATTGTTGAAAAGGCCTCTGAGAAGTTCCATGATGATGACTAAGAAACTTTCTTGGCAAAGCCCAGAAGATCTTGTTAAGCTGATGATTCCTTGAAGCGTGGTTGGTCTCCCAGGACCGCTTCTTGCTCTGGAAATGGGAGCAGCATCCCTTGTAGTGGAAATAACTGTGAGCACCTGTATGGTGAGACTGTGGAGCTCAGACCTACTGGTGGGCTTTCTTAATTCTTCATTTAAACGTGAAAATCTTCAACTGAAGGAGAGTGGGTTTACACTGGATATAGGAAAGAACTCCTTCCCTGGGAGGGTGGTGAGGCGCTGGCACAGGTTGCCCAGAGAAGCTGCAGCTGCCCCATCCCTGGAAGTGTTCCAGGCCAGGTTGGACAGGGTTTGGTCTAGTGGAAGGTGTCCCTGCCCATGGCAGGGGCTTGGAATGGGATGAGCTTTAAAGTCCCTTCCCACCAAACTTTGGTATCAAAAGTCTGTCTTGCCAAGCCCTTTATCATTTAATTATATCAATTCCAACTTTTTCATCCAGGTCCAAATTCACCTTTCCTGCTTCCCCCCAGACCTAAAACATCTCTTCTGCTATTTTTTCCTGGGGAACAAGGAGACTACTCACCTTCCATTTACTTTTCAAATAGAAGTGAATTTTCAGTAACTCCTTAGAACACATCATCTACACAACACAATGCCGAAAGGAAAAGTTTTATGCTTCCACCTTTCCCTGACGCAGCTGAGGCTTATCCCTCTGTGTTTTGGCACTTGGACACTTGCATTCCCCTTGATACTCCAAAGTGTATCTTGAGATCCTGACTTGCATCAGCATTGTATCCCTCTAAGTCAGAAAAAAAATGCACTTTTAAAGCCTTTTATCTTACTCATTTATCAACCAAATTTAAAAATACTCTTATTCTTCACATCTCTCCCACCCCAGCAGTTTGGCTCTAATAAATATCTCACAGGTAACAATGAGGAATTTTACTGGAGTTCAGGGATAAGGACAATAATCTTGCAAGAAAAATACATACTGATCAGTGCAAAATAAGTTATAAACCAATAAAACTGTTATTTGCTCTTCCTGAGAGAAAGAGAGGTTTAATTGAAATAATACCCTGGAATAATTCTGGGTGATTTCTTCTGACAGCCTCATGGCCACAAAGGAAATTCAAGTTTGAGGCTACCACTCCTGTTTCCTTCCAAGGAATATGTGACTGTGGGGTCTATTTCCCCAGGATAAATATTGTAGTTGAGTTTTGTGAGGAACTGTGGAAGAACCTATATAAAATTGTGAGGATCAGGGAAAAATCCAAATAATTTAATTTTTTATTCTTGCTTTAGAGGAACAGTTTGCTTCCACAAGGGCATGGAGTGGCAGGACAACAGGGAAAGGCTTTAAGCTGAGAGTAGGTTTAGATGGGATTCTGGGAAGAAATTCTTCCCTGTGAGGGTGGGAAGGCCCTGTCACAGGCTGCCCAGAGAAGCTGTGGCTGCCTGGAAGAGTTCCAGGCCAGGTTGGAAGGGATTTGGAGCTGCCTGGTCTAGTGGAAGGTGTCCCTGCCCATGGAGTGTAGGACAAGATGATCTTTAAGGTCCCTTCTAACCCAAACCATTCCAGGCCTCCCTGATGCCACGAGCTGCACCTCTCCGATGCTGGCAGAGGTTTAGCATCCTCCTCCTGCACTTCCCCAGCGCTGCCTTCACCTCCTTGTTCCTCAGGCTGTAGATGAAAGGATTGAGCATGGGGCTGACCATGGTGTAAAAGACAGAGGCCACCTTGTCTCAGCTGCCGTGCCGAGACACTGGCTGCAGGTACACAGAGAACAGGGTGCCGTAGAACACAGACATGGACACCAAGTGGGAGGCGCAGGTGCAGAAGGCTCTGGCCCTGCTGGGTGCTGAGTGCATCCCCAGGACAGTGTGGAGGATGCGGCCATAGGAGAGCAGGATGGCCATGCTGGTGCCCAGCCTGTTGGTGGTGGTCAGGGTGAAGTTGGCAAGCTTGCTGCCACGGGTGTCGGAGCACGCCAGCCTCAGCATGGGACTGGCATCGCAGAAGAAGTGGCCAACCGGGTGGGGCCCACAGAAGGAGCCCCCAAGGGTGCAGCCGGTGCAGATGAGGGTGCTGAGGGAGGCCACGAGGTAGGACCAGGCCACCAGCTGCCAGCAGGCCTGTGGGGACATGACCATGACATAGCTCAGGGGGTGACAGATGGCCACGTGCCGGTCGTAGGCCATGGCAGCCAGGAGGTGACACTCGGCAGTGGCAAAGAGGTGGAATTGTGTCACACAGCCAGCCCAGGAAATGGTTTTATTCCCAAATGACAGATCTGTGACCATTTTGGCGGAGATGACGGTGGAATAGCAGACGTCAGCCAGGGAAAACTGGATGAGGAAGAAGTACCTGGGGGTGTGGAGGCTGGGAGCCACCCAAACCAAGACCAAGCCTGATGTTCCCTGCCAAAGTGATGATGTAAATCAACAGAAAGAGCCCAAAAAGAGGGGCCTATGCCCAGAGAGTGCCTGTAATTTTCAGGAGGATGAATTTGGGCTGTGTGTGGTTTCCTCCCATGGCCAGGTGTTACCTGCTGAGGCAAAGGGAAGAAATACATCAAAATTGTAAAACCCGGAGTTTTGCTTTTGGGCCATATTTAACTCCAACTAATCACCACTTTAATTGCCATACTTTGGTATATTCCATGTATTTTCCAAACATAAATTCTATACTTTTTCATTTATCAGTTGAGGTGTCTGGAAAAGAACACACAGCTTGAAAAAACACAAATAGCAAATTTGCTTTTCTGTGCTTGGATACTTAAAATAATGGATTTATTCTGGCATGTTAATTAAGAAAGAAGAAAAGAATCAGATATTTATTCCCTTTTGGTTTGAAAGAAATTTGTTTCAGAAGACACTTTGGAGGAATCTCATTGGAGATAATGTAAACCTGGAGTGCCAGTGAAATCCCAGATTACACTACATTAAGAACATTTTTCCTTGGCTTTTAATTATTAATCCAGTCCATCAAACTGTTAAATTATAGTATCACTCAGACTGGATAAAAATCACATGGATAAATTCATGTTTTATACCTTTTTCAGCTCCAGCAGGCTGAAACATCCAAAACCCATAGGAATTAATATAAAACTTACTTGGAATGGGAATGAATTTTAAAACAATCCAGTTCCAGAGGCTGATTTGTTAACAACTGCATTCTGCTGACAGTTCTTTATAACTAAATTAGACTTGTCCTTAACACTTCCATAAATCCATTTATCTTGCTTTAGCTGCCTAAGAACAACAAAAACCAATTTGCAGAAGCCATTACTCCCATTTATTATAAAAAATCCTACTTTTGGAAGGCTGTCTTCCAATTCAGCCCCCAAAAAAGAGGATATGAGGATGTGAAGAAGGAATTCAATTTCTTTCTCTTGGATTTACAGCTCCTCCTGTGCCCTCGCTGCGGTGACGGGAGTCAAGGCTTTATCCCAAATACAGCAGAGAACATCCAGGCTGATGTGGAAAGGGATGTGCTCCTTCCCTGACTCCAGCTCTGAACCTGTGGGTGACAGGGCTGTAAATATGTTCCCTCTGCTCTTCTGGGACAAAACTCCCAGGGCTCCTCATGGCACAGCAAATAAACAAAGGAAAGAGGAAAAAAGAAAAGGGATAGAGTGGAATTCAGAAATCATTGTGCTTCAGGGATCTCAAGTCCATCACGTGGATGAGCCACCACGTTACATGGACACACGACACCAGCAATGACCAGCTGGTCAGAGGGTTCCCAAGTGTCACACAAAGCACCTCTGGCTCTGGAGCTGCTGATGTCCCTCTGTGGACACCAGACAGCCCAGTTTTCCTTCAAGGATGGCATTATCCATGTTGAGGTACCTGCTGCCCAGATGTCCAAACCTGAGCAGGCGGCTCTTGGCACTTTCAGACAGTGATTAATTGTCCTAGAGTGAACTAATTTGCATTAATCACCCCATCTGGGAGCTCCGTCTACACCTTGACGACAAACTCTATTTAAGCTCAGCCCAAGGAGGTTGTTCCCCTCTGGAGTTATACTGAAAAAGTCCTGGTTGCCAGTTTAACAACATGCGCACATCTCTGGATTCCTTTAATCTGCACCTTGTCTTGATCACAGATCCAGCCCTGACCAGGGACTGAGTTGGTTTTTGGATGTTTCAGCCTGCTGGAGCTCATAAAGGCATAAAACATGAATTTATCAATGTGAACTTCATCTACTGTGAATGGTATATAATATAACCATTTGATAGACTGGATTCATCATTAAAATAAATACCTGATTAAAAAAATATAGAATTTAGGTCAGCCTTGGACCTGCCTCATCATCACCAGGTCTTCTGGTGGTTTGGAGTCTTGGGTCAGAGAACATCAGGAGGCTTGGAATAAATCTGGTTCTGATTTATGAAGCAAGCTGGAAGGTGGAAAAATAAGGTTTTTGGGGAAGTCAGTGGTGATTTGGTGCAATACAGTCCTGGAAGAAGATAAAATAGATCTGATTTGGGTCAATGCCAAAGAAATAAAGCAGAAATGCTCATGAAAGCAAAAACTGCCATTTTTCTTGGAAAATGCATAAAGGCAGAGGAAGGATAGAGTGATAAACAGTTCAAAGGTTTATACTTAATTAATTGATAATTATTTAACTTCTTTTACAAGCTGTTTTGCCTTCTTGGTTGTTCTTTTCTAAGTATCAAAAGTTTCTCATGGTAGTAACTGGATTTCATGGTTTTATTTATTATTTTGAGAAACGAGGGGGTGTTTGAAGTTGTGCCTGGAACTAGTGGCAGTCAGTGGTGAAATTTTGGTATGGAAACTCACCAAATTCCAACACTGATATTAAAATGTTGTTGTTTGCAGAGCTACACCCAACCAAATCATCAGCACAAGCTGGATGATCTTTAGGGCCCCTTCCAACCCAAACCATTCCAGGATTCTGTGACCCTGCATGCGTTTCCTTTGGACATGGCACATCCTCTTCCAGCCTACCTGGAGTCTCTTGATCCCTCTAATTCCACCTAAGATATCACAGGATGTGTAATTGATAACTGATAAATCCCACCTGCAGATCCAAACTGTACTTTGTGGGCAGCTGAGATATTCCTGGGAATTCCTGGAGCAGAATGAGAAGGTTTAATGGACTCTGGATCATGTTCTGACAGGTGGGTCCTGTACAGGCCTCCCACTGCTAAGCCAGGAGTAGCCTGGAAGCCTTTTGGTCTCATTCCTTACCTGGAGGCTTGGATCAGCTCTCACCCCCTGTAATCCCAGCTGGCTGCTTCAGGGATCCATCCAGCCCAAGCTGTTTGCAATGGACACCTGGAGCAAACCCACCCACTGACCCTGAAGAAAAGTTATATTCACTATAAAAATTAAATAATATTTCTATTAAAGGATGTTTTCCTGATGGGGAGGGCTCCTCAATGAACCTTCTGATCCTGATGCTCCTCTGGTGAGGTAAGAATTGGATTTTTATTTTTAATGCTTTTATTCTGATTTGCTGTGTTATCAGGGACAGGGAATTCTGTCTGGCTCTTTTTTTACCTCCCTCATGCCAGGGCTCTCATCCATACCTTGTTTTGAGCTGGAAATGAAGTGGGATTCATGGAGGTTTGTGAGGGAGAAGAAAATCCAGTAACATGTGGGTGTTGATGCACACATTTAAGCCAAGAACGTTTTGCATTTTATGTATACATATATGGGATAATGTACATTTGATATTGGATTTTAATATATATTTATAATTTTGGATCAAAAAGGACAGACATCTAGGAGATCTCTGGCCCTAGGATGGCAAGTTATCCATTTATATCCATATATATTTATGGATATGGGGCTTGGAGCACCCTGGGCTAGAGGAAGGTGGCCCTGCCCATGGCAGCGGGGTGGAACTGGATGATCCTTAAAGTCCCTCCCATCCCAAACCGTTCCAGGATTGCGTGAAAGGTGTCAGGATCCCCTGTATAAAGGTATGTGGGGTTAACACATGACACATTCCAGACTTCTGTGATTTCTGGGCTGGATCAGGGAGGCAGCTCCCATGAAAAGCCCTTTCTAGGAAAGATGGAAGGACAACATCAGAATGGATTAATTTGCAGTTTTAATGCAGTTTGGAGATAATGAGATATTGCCCATAAGCCAAGTCAATGAATGAATTAATAAATAGCTCCATATTTGAAAACAGGGTAAATTTCCAGGTTCAATTGAACCAGTCACCTTTGCCTGGTCCTTTTTCTACCCCCAGTTTCTGCCTTTCAAAGCCTTTAAACAAAGCTCTGATTTGTTTTCCACTTTATGCCTCTGGTGGTTTGCTGAAAACAAAGTCAGGAATATTATCAGTGGAGTTTGTATCTGGAGATTTTCCCTTTGGCAGTGGGGAGAAGGGACTGAAAAATAACAAAGCAAAGCAAGAAAAAACGTGAACACCTGAAATTAAAAGATGAAGGGTGATCTAATTTAAAAGTCCAATTTTTATGCAAGAAATAACTCCTGATAGAAATTGCAGCTCCCTTATTTCTCCACATTCTGGATGAAAACTTGGTGCTGGCAAGGATGACAAATCAACCTGGTTTTTGTTGTTAAAAAAAACCTTTCCTTGTAAAAAGTTGCATTTCGTCTACTTCCGAATGAATTTAATTCCTGTTTTTACATGAACAACTTATTTTTGCTCCTTAGGTGTACCACAGTGCTCTGTTGTCTATCCCAAGGGACGTTAAAGAGCCACAAAAACCCTTTTAAGTTATGGAGAACTGGAAGGGGGAAAAGGTTAAAAAGTATCCATCAGTATTTTCTGTATGTCACCACCATCTATTGGACATTGCTGGGAATATGATCTCCTTTTTATTTTACATAAAATGTCCTTTTTTCCTGTAAGCTTTGGGCAGCAAAGTATCTTGTTCTTGCTCAGGAAACTGAGAAGTAGGCAATAAATAAAACAATGGCATTGTGTGCCTGATCCCACCTGGATATTTTATTTTCCAAGCATCAGCTCCTGAGCCTGTTGAAAATATTGGGTGTTTGAAGTTCTCCTCACATTTGGAAACGATGCTTTAAACTGCACTTTATTTTTGTCTTAGGACAATTTTCAGCTGATGCTTCAGGTTGTGTGAATCCTTCAGGTGAAGTTAGATGGGATAGGGGGAAGAAATTCTTCCCTGAGAGGGGAAGAAGAAGAGGTGAGGCCCTGGAATTGATTTACCAGAGGAGCTGTGGCTGCCCCGTCCCTGGAAGTGTCCAAGGCCAGGTTGGACACAGCCTGGAGCAGCCTGGGCTGGTGGAAGGTGTCCCTGCCCATGGAATGGGATGATCCATACGGTTCCTTCCAACCCAAACCATTCCATAATACAGATATTGTCATAAACTCCTCCTGGGGATAGTTTTAGGATGAATTAAACAATTAAAGGCAACATTTCTGAGCTGTTCAAATAACAACTTCTGCTGCCATTAATTTTTAAATCACCATACCTTGACTTGGCAGTGGAGGATCCCAGGATCCTTCAGGGCTTGGCTGCCCCTCGCTTGGTGTGACAGCTCCCTGGAGGGTAAGATGTTATTTCCTGGCTTGTTTTGTCCCTGACTCTGTGAATCCTTCACAGGGCAAAGCTCTGGAAACACAGGTGCTGCATGGGAGAAGCCCTGGTGTATCTCTCCAGCTGGAGCTGGGAGCAGCTGGAAGTATAAAAACGGCCTCAAATGGACCTGGGAGCAAAACCCCACCTTCAACTAGGTTTAGATGGAATACTGGAATAAATCCTTCCCTGGGAGAGTGGTGAGGTGCTGGCACAGGTTGCCTAGAGAAGCTGTGGCTGTCCCATCCCTGGAAGTGTTCGAGGCCAGGTTGGATACGGTGATCTTGGTGAATCCTAGGGCAGCTTGTTGGAAGCTCTTCTACTGCTTTGCCCAAAGATTTTATGGAATTTGGGTGCCACAATGGAGATCCTCACCACAGGAGAACAAGGATGAACACTCCATTAGTTATTCCACACCAACCGCCTGCTTCTCAGCAGGAATAAAATATAACCCATGGGTTTTAATTGAATTTATTTCCATTCCAGGTGTCTGACCCATCACACAAAGTAAAGCTGGTTGGTTGAGTAAGGAAGAGTGAGGCTGGACTTCAGTTAAGCAAGAAATTGAGGTCAATTCTCTGATGGCAGCAGGTGGATTCTGCCTACGGGGGGAAATTCAGCCCCAAAAATGTTTGGTTTTCCTTATTTTTAACACCTCTGTCATCTTCATGAGGGTAATGAAAAGCAGCTCTAAATCCTCCTTAATAACTCCAGGAGACCATGGAACCCCTGAAAGGAGACATTGGGTTCTGGGGGTGAACTCAACCCTTCAACCAAGGCTCATGCAATAATGAGGATTTCCAGGTTTCGATCCATTTGTCAGGAGCCAGCAGTGCCTACTCTTGGTTTACTCTCTGGTGTAATTCCATCAAGCCATGATTATCCAGGAGAAAAATCCATGTTTATTTATTCTATCTGTTGTAGAGTGGTGTTTTAGGAGCTACTGATCTCTCCCTGGTGAACAGCAAGATGCAGCATGAATTTATCTTTTACCTCCAAATCAAGAATCACATCTAAAGCAAAGTGAGGTAAGACAAATCCCAGATCTTATTCCTACACCAGGAGAAAATACACTAAGGGAAGTCCCATTTTCTAGGCTTTCACCTAGAAAATATCTTCCTGGGACACGGGGAGCAGGTATTTATTCCTCAAGTGCTCAGGCTGGATAGGAAATGGTCAAAAGATGAGAAACAATTTCATTTTCCCAGGAATTATCAGGAAAATAATGGAATTCCATGTGTAAGTAGACTGAGAAGAACTAGGAGGAAGCCTTAAAACTTATTTATTATTTATTTATTTTGGTATAGTATTTCCCTTCTTAATGGCTTAAATATGCCCCTGCTTCCAAATACATTGGCTGAACAGGGATACTGGTGCCAGGAATTTGTGGTTTTTCTCTTTTAAGGAGAATTTACCTTTTATTGACTGAAGGTTTTGTAACTGCTTGACAAAAATGAACATTCTTATCATTATTGATGGATTTATGTGCATTAAACACTTCAGTCTAAGACAGAAAGCAGCTGAACTGCATATATAAAATGTTCAGTATGGCTGGAGAAAATGAGATGTTTGCATCTGAATTTATTCTCCTGGGCTTCAGCAACCAAGCAGATCTGCAGGTGATGTTTTTTGTCTTGTTCTGTGCCATCTACGTGGTCACTCTCCTAGGAAATCTGGGAGTCATTGTGTTGATCCGGATCGATCTGCGCCTCCACACCCCCATGTACTTCTTCCTGAGCCACCTGTCCCTGCTGGACATCTGCTATTCCTCCACCATCATCCCCCAGAGCCTGAGGGATTTTTTGGCAGGAAAGACAGTGATTTCCTTTGTGATATGTGTCACCCAGCTCTCCTTCACCACCTGGGCCACCAGCGAGTGCCATGTGCTGGCCACCATTGCTTACAACCACTACGTGGCCATCTGCAGGCCCCTGCTCTACTCCATGCTCATGGCCCAAAGGATTTGCATTGGGATGTTGGCCGGGCCTGACCTGGCTGGAGTGCTCAGCTCCACTCTCCACACGGTTTCCATATACCACGCCCCATTCTGCCACTCCTGGGCCATTGAGCACTTCTTTTGTGATGGGCCTCTGCTGCTCGCCCTGTCCTGCTCCGGCACCCTTGCCAGTGAGGCTGTGGTGGCCCCCGTGGTGGAGTTCAACGTGCTGAGCACTACAGCCTTCATCCTGGTGTCCTGCTCGTCCGTCCTCACCGCCGTCTGGCGGATCTGCTCGGCAGCCGGGCAGCACAAGACCTTGTCCACCTGTGCCTCCCACCTGGCCTCTGTTGCTCTGTACCACGGCAGCTCCATCCTCATGTACCTGCGCCCCGTCTCCAGCCACTCCCTGGAGCAGGACAAGTTCATCTCCCTGGTGTATTCCGTCACTGTCCCCACGCTGAGCCTGTTCCTCTACAGCCTCAGGAATGCAGACATGAGGAACACCATGAGGAAAGCAAAAAATAGGATCCTCAGTGCCTGGTCCATCCATGGCTCCTGGTCAGTTGAAAGGAGAGGACAACCCCACTGTGGTGAGGGACGTTAGATTTTGGACCCTTAGGAAAAGAGGTTGGATATCAGACCTTCAGGATTCCAGGGTCATAGTCCGGACTCATCTTCCAAGCCATTGGTGCCATGGTGTCCCTGCAGCAGCACTTCAGGGAACGGATGAGATCTCCTGGCATTGCCTGAAGCACAGGAACCGAGGGGGAACATGGCAGAGCAGAGCCAGAGTGGGAGATGAGGCACCACCCTCAGGGGCACTCCCTGTGCTATGGGAAATGAGCTGGGGAGATTCCAACCCTTCGGGGAGCTGCCCTGCCCTCCCTTGATTTTTCCCCCTTTTTTGGGGGGGATGTCCATGTGTAAAGGGCTTTTATGGAAGCACCGAGCTGCTGGCCAGGGCACTTGGACTCATTTTGTACCTTCTCTGTGGGAGAGGAAAAAAGGAGATGGGGAGTCCAGGGGGTGATGGTGTCATTTGAGAAACCCCAATGTCTGTGGAGGGGGAGGAGGTGCATGAGGGATGAGGGGGGTCAGGAGGGGTCCTTGTAAAACCCAAGGGAGGCTATAGTCCAAAAAATGCCAGAAAATTTTTGAGGGGTTTGTGTGTAAAATACTTAAAACTCCAAAGACTCTCATTTACTCTGTATTGAAAAATAATCTTAATTTATATATAAATAGATTTAAAAATAACCCCCATACCTGCTGTGTTATAATTAGGATTTTAGACTGTAAGAAATTCCGAATATGAATCTGTAGGGTTTGAAAATAGAAAGAAAATGTTTGTGTACATAAATGAAACAAGAAAGGGCTTGAGGAGGCAAGACAAGATGGTCTGTGTGAAGGACGTAGAAACTGTTAGGAATAAAACCCTAAGAAATCTCAACACCTAAGTTGTAAAGTTAGTAAGTTAGTTACCTGTTATTAAGTTGTAAAGGTAATGAATTAAGTTACTTGTTATTAATGATTGTAAAGTTAATAAGTCAGATTAATGTTCCAATTACCTGTTGTCAATAACCCTTTTTCCGTCGGGAATCACCTCTGCTGCTTCCCAAAATGGCGACTGAGACCTTAAAAGGGGAGGGTGATGTCAACATGTATGCAAATTGAGAGACGCTTCATGTAGAACAGCAGAAGAAACCCCTAAGACAACGAGCCACCACAAAATTGAAAGATTTAAACAATCTTAAGTAGAGAACAATGTGCAATTGTTCCTAAACACCCCTTAAGATTTTTAACATCTCACCATAACCAACAAGGAAGTTAGCTAGAGCAAAAACCTTAGACTTCGAGCCAAGCCATGCTTTACTGTGGACTTATGCGAAAGTAGAAGCCCCAGCTCTGCCATGGTGTGTGACAAAGCTGAAATCATTCTCCTGCTCTGCACTGGACCTAGGAGCAGCAGTGTGTGTGCGTGACCATTTGGGCCCCCTGTTCTAAACTGCTCTTCTTATAAAGGCGTTAAAAGGAGCCAGTCTCCTGCCCTGTTCATTTCAGAAACAGCTTCGGGTACGCGGTGTTCTTTCTCCCTCCTCCTGCTCGAACACCCGAAATCCGGGATTTGGGATTGGCTGAAATCGGGGTTTATTGGCACGCCTAAAAAACGCTGCACATGCGCAGTACCCGCTACATCTTGGTGCTGCTGCCTTGTGGGTATACCCGGTACTGCAGCTCCGAGCGCTTCCCGTGGCTCCAGCGGGATTGGGACCGGCACCAGGACCAGGACATGGAGCTGGACCAGAACCATGACTGGGACATGCTGTGCGGGGCCTGCGGCGGGGCCGCTCCCAGAAGGAGCCACAGCCGCTGTGCCGGGAGCGCAGGCGCGGAGCCTGGAGCGGCAATGGCGGGGAGCCCGGAGAGCAGCGGGGCCGGCCCGACGGCACCGGGGGCGGCTGCACCGGGCTCGGAGGTGAGTGAGGACCGGTTACAGCCCTGACTGGGGAATGGGGACAGCCCTGAGCGGGCAGCGGGGATGGCCCGGGAGCTGCGGGCGCCGGAGCTGCCTCAGCCGTGCGGGGCCCGGGGCGTCGCTCCGGGGCGGATTCTGTAGGGAGCAAAATGAACATTTGGGGGTAAAATCTGAGTTAATGTGCGGGGGAGAGAATGAGTGTTCTCAGGTAAAAGTGAGGCAATCAGTAGTGAAGGTGGGGAAAGTCCCAGATGGGATAAAATGGATTGTAAAATCCATGCGTGAAATCAGAACTGTCCAGCAGCTTTCCTTCCCGGTGCTCCCCAGGTGTTTTCATTGTTTTCTGGTTTTCAGGACGGAACAGTTTGGGATGACGCAGCTTTGGAGAGTTCTGAGTTTTCCTTAACTGTGCAGAGATGTCAGAATCCGGAGGCACTCCTGTTTCCCTGAAGGAGGATCCCCTGGGGAATGGCCGTACGTGGGATTGGGCTCCTGTGGAGCCTCCCAGGATGAGCCGTGTTGGGCTCGGATCCTGTGCTGGTCTTTGCACCACCCTTATTCCTCAGACTCCGGGAGCTCCCGAGGTCTCTTTCTGTACCTGCCCAGCTGGGTCAGACCCAATGGGCCCTCCAAGTGGAGGATTTCTCTCTTATCTCCCTCCAAGTGGACTTATCTCTTGCTCCCATTGAAATTGAAGTCCTGTGTCAAAAATAGAATTGATTTCTCAAGAAAAATGTGCCACAAAAGCCATTTTTTTGTCCTTTGTTTCTCAAATTTCCACTCCTGTTTATTTCTCTTGCTGCAACAATAATGAATGTCACAGAAATAACAATGGGAAAGGGGAATAAACAGAATGTGACTAAAAATGCTTAGTTTTGATATTTGGGCAGGAACCAGTCAGTGTTCAGAATGTTCAGGCCACAGCAATATGAGCACAGCCACAGGAAAAACCCAGGAACTGCTGAGTTCAGTCCAGGGACACCTTCCACTAGCCCAGGCTGCTCCAAGCCCTGGCCAGCCTGGCCTTGGACACTTCCAGGGATGGAGCAGCCACAGCTTCTCCGGGTTTTTGGGCACAGGGGGAAATTTCCAGCAGGAACTGAGGTGTTCCCTTTGCTTTGTCCAGCCCCAGCAGGGCTGTGGGAGGCAGAGGATGTGGGATCAGGAGCTTTTCCCACTGCCTCAGGGGAGTCTCTGATGTCCCAAAACCCAGCAGAGGAGACGTTTGTGGTTTAACATCCCATTAAAAGGAGATGCCAAGCCAGGAATGGGAATGGGCCACGGAGCAGGAATGGTACCAGGCAGAGAAGGGGTGACCATCCAGAGGGTGCCACCAGTCCGTCCCTGCTGCCCAGGTTTGGGATGAGCAGGCTGGTGACTGTCCCTGTGTTTGCTCTGCAGGATGAGGAAGACAGCCCTGCCGAGGAGGAAGATGAGGAGGTGTGGCAGGATGGAGACAGTGGCCACCTAATGCTGGGGAAGGCACAAGCCCAGGTGAGAGACATTGCCTTCCAAGGAGAGGGACTTGTCTGTCCCATTGGAATTTGGGGTGTGAGGCCAATGGAACAAAGGGTTTGATTCTATTTTCTTACTTGGATTCTCATGTGCCTAAGGAGGTATTTGTGGAAAGGTCATTATCCCTGATGGAATCTCTGAAAAACAGGGATTGAAGCTTTCTGAAGTGACCCAAGCCTGCCTGCATGTATCCAAATGCAGCCCCCAATCCCTGTTTTTGTGTACAGTTGGGATGAGACCTTAGCTGCTGTTACTTGCCAGCTCACAAGTTGTGTAGCTCAGAGTCTGCAGCCCTGAAGGGCCAGGCTGTGTTCAAACAGAGAGCAAAGAGCTGGAGCCATTTTCTAGCAGGGAGCTTGACTTGGAAGCTGCATTCCAAACTTTTGTCCATATTTATTTTTATCTGTCACATGAGGATGCCTAAAGCAGCAGAGGTGGTTCTTAACTAAAGACCATCCAAATCCATCGGTGGTAGCGGGCTTAAAATTAAAGTATGAGTGGAGGTACCTTCAGGACACTTCAAATTCCTTAGTATATAAATGGAATTTAAATGAAATATCCAAATCCTGACAAGCCTCCAAAACCTCCGTAAGTGTTTTACAGCCAGAGAGGGAGACAAGAGTCTGGAGTCTCTTCCCAAAAACTGACTGCTGGTTTGTTTGACCAGGCATAGGAAAAATTGTGTATTCCCTGGGGCTGTCTTTATGGAGAAAGGTTTATTTATGTGCCCTGTGTTTATTCAGTGTATCTTCAGAATGATTGAAACTGATTTCATAGAAATGCCAGAGGTGCCAAATGCTTTCCCCAGCCAGAGCTCAGAGCCAGCCCTGTGGGATTTTTCCAATCCCTTGAGGCAGCAGCACTGGAGCACTTGAGCTAAGCATGCCCAAGGTGCCCAGTGCTGGCAGTAGGCAAATCCAGGGACTGGACAGTAGGAGTTTGCAGTGCTCCTGGAATCCCAGACCTGGAGCTGTGCTTCAGAGATCCCAGGAGACGCTGCCTCTCAAACCTCGTTTAAAGCTCAGCATCCTCCCTGATCCCTTGCAATTATTGTTGCTTCTGTTGTTGCTCTTTCGCAATAGTATTGCGATTATTATTGTAAATTCCTGCTCCTTTTCTTCCATAGCCCTTTTCTTCCCAGAGGTGGTGCTTTAGGAAAGCCCCTCCAGCCTGGGAAGGTGCTTTTGGCTCCGGACACATTCCCAGAGCCCAGGAGCAGCAGGACCTGTGCTGTTCCCAGCAGGTGAGGCAGAGGTGCTTTTCCTTCCTTCCCTGCTGCACTATGGCTTTTCGAGGGCCCTTTGGTGGTCTGAGGGAGAAGTTCTTTGTCACTCCAGGGCAGAATTAGCCCTGGTCCCACTAAAAGCAGGAGGAATCATTCATTTTATCCTTGTTTTTGGATACACATTTTGTGTTTTCTCTCTGTTGCTGACACCGTGTGGTGAAGCAGCAGCTCCCAACTTTTCAGTGCTGCTTCCTGAAATAGTTTTTATTTGTGAAAAAATTAATTCCCTGCTGGAATCCCAGTCACAACCCCCCAGATAAATCTGCAGTTTAAGGTCTTGCACCCTGACCAGGACAATTTCTTGTCTTTAGACATGGAAAATGGGAGAGAACTCCAGCTGGACTGGAGCCAGAAGCCAGAATAGGGGAGTGAGGCAGCGTGCTCAGCCCAGGCTGGGGTTGGCACAGGGGCTGTTCCCCGTTGGATGACACCCATGTGGAACAGTTCCTTCTCTTCCTTTGTCCAAAGTCCAATAGCAAAGGATTCAGTAACTCACAAGTGGGGCCTGGAATGAAAATGGTTCTGTTAAAATTAGATAAAGAATGCAATAAGAAAAAATGGGCATCCTTTTTATCTATGAAAATAGTACAGAATAAAATGTTGAAAAGGGGCACTTTTATTTGGTGCCACCTCTCATCTTTTTTATGGATAACACCCTATAGTGAGCAATCAGAACAGAAGTGGGAAATCCAGGAGCCTTTGACTTCCACAGTGGACATCATTTCCATTTTCTCCTCTCTTTCAAGACAGGAAAAACCACTTAACTCATCCCATCTTTGCCAAAAGCTTTGGTGTTTGAGCAGCCAAACCCAAAGGGCTCCAGCCCCGATGGCCTGCACTGGAGGGCCCCTGGTCCTGCCCATGGTGTGGGGTAAGTCCCCAGTTGTCCCCAGAGTGTCACAAATCCAGAGGGATCTGCCCTGGTTTCAGGCTGTCCTTGCCCTGCTCCCTGCAGTCCCCAATGCCTGAGACACAGAGAGAGTCCTGTCCAAAGCGGCCTTTGTCACCTTGTCAGGAATGTGGTAACAGCCCCAGAAGCTGGTTGGAGGTGAGAATTGGGGCAGTGTCTGAGACTGATCCAGGTCAGGTCACTGTTTACCTGTGGGAGGGTTGGCCCCACATGCTGAGTTTCAGCAGGATCAGGGTGACACATGCTGCATTTTTGTGCACCCTGAGAGTTTCTGTCCCCCCTGGAGATTTCCTGCTCGGATGTGGCAGCACACAGAGCAGAATTAAGCCTGCATCTCCCGTGGGCATTGCTGGCATTTGTCTCTCTGTTGTGCCATCAGACCATGGGAATTTGCTGCTGTCACTGCCACTGCCACCCTACCTGGGGGCTGTGTCCTATTGGCAGCCCTTGCCAGCCCCACACACCAGCTCCAGTGGTGCATCTGTGCTGTGCTGGGAGTGTTTGCTGGGAATGTGCCTCATCCCTGGGAGGATACTTTTGTTCCAGAGCTGCTGGACAGAGCTTTTGGGCTTGTCAGCTCCAGAGTTTGATTGCAGAGGTCCCTGAAAAGAAGAATGACAGTGAAGCTTGTCAAAGTGCTGCTTTCAGACCCCACCTGACAGTGTTTGCTTTGTGTTGGAGGTTGTTGCGTATTTGCACTGCAGGGAATGAACGCCCCCTTCCCAATTCAGCCCAGCAGATCCCAAAGGCTCTTACAGGAGTATTTGTCCTTTACTTCCCTTTGTGATAACTTAATCTCCACTCTTCCATGAGCAATTCCTGGATTTCTGCTGGAGAAAACCTCATGGCAGAGGCAGTTTGCAAAGGAGCCCAGAGCTGTGCTTGGAACAGAGTGCTGAGAGCTGCGTCTGCCTGTGCTGCCACAGCCTGGCAACATCCACATGGACCAGCCTGGGATTATATGGAGCAAAATCCCTTCATGGAAGAGGTTTTCTCCTGTGCAAACCAGGCATGGGGCAGGCAGTGAACTTTGGAAATCAGCTGATTTCCCCCAGAAAGCATCACTTCTATCAGGATGAATGACAAGACCTGTGCCCACTGCTCAGGATTCACCCAGCCAAAATCAAGAGCAAAGGTTGATTTGGGTCTGAGAACTTGAAGTAACTTTGAAAGAGAAGAAATTACCTTTTTCTTCTTCCTTCCTTTCAGATGCTGGAATTGCTTCTGTGGATGTGCACTGAGCTCTCACTGCAGGGGACTGCCAGGCCTTAATGGCTGTGAGTTCATGTTCTTCTCACTGGGGAATTGGAAATAATTATTGATTGCAGAAATGTTTTCAGAAACCTTTCCCCTCTTCTGGTAGATCTTCTCTTTCTGCCTTTGAANTTGATTGCAGAAATGTTTTCAGAAACCTTTCCCCTCTTCTGGTAGATCTTCTCTTTCTGCC
>VZSE01005675.1:0-15507 GCA_013398275.1 Promerops cafer
GATGTTCAGGTTTGGCTTTTGCTTGCCACTGAGACTGGTGAAGTGGGAGATGAACCCTTCTGAAAACTGGAAGGGAATGAGCTGCATCTTCGACCATATTTAACTGTGTGTGGTAAGGAAGTGTGCATGGTGAGCTCGTGATGTGCAGACCAGACCTGAGGTAATCACTGGAACATCTTGGAAAAGAATGAGATCCAGCCCGAGGAGCTGACAAGGAGGGGAGCTCCAGAGAGAGCAGAAGGCCAAGAGAAGTCAGGCACATTCCTGTGTGATGAGATCACATACATGTGCTAATGCAATTCATAGGCTGGTGACCCAGAATTAGGTTTTTCCCTTTGAACTATTTCACATTTTATGTGTGCAATACGCATATATTCATCCTCCTCTTTAATATTTTATCATTTTTTATCACACAAAATGAAGGTGGAAAATAGATGGCTATTAAATGTAAATACCAGCAGCTCTTCAAGAAGTCCCCTTTCCCTTGCTTCCCTTTCTCAACAGCAGGATGAAAAGTTGTGTGGATGCTCTAAAACTGGACTGAGTCTTTTGACACATGGCATTTTCCTCCCTAGGAATTAGCAAGAGAGATGGCAGACATGGGCCAGATATTTAACCTTTGCCACCAGAGGTGTGTTAGTGTTTAAGGGTTATGGTTCAGGAAATGAGAACATCCCAATAATCAGTGAAATAAAGATTACAGAACATTACCTTTTATGTGAAATTTTAAAATTGTATTTATTGGCCAATTCACAGAAAGTGCTGTAGTGACCACAAAAATTACTCTGGCTTTATACACGTAAGGATGTACAGAACAAATTTTCAAATAACAGATCTATTTGGAATATGCATTTAATCAGTCCTGTGGAAAACATATGGGTACTAACAATGTCGAATTCATAAATGACTGTGCAAATTGACATGGCTTTTATTAAATACACCACTATGCCACGGAGGAGGTTTTGTTCAACATCTTCTTACTCTATGTAAAGTTAGGGTTTGTGTACTGTAATGTCTGTCAAAATTTACTGTACATTTTCATTGAGAAAGGGTTGGGTTTTCTTTCTTTCTAAAACAGCTGATTCATATCTATTAAAAATAATTTCATATTCATCTTTTAATTTGCATATAGTAATTTAATTCATTGTACTGCATAAGTTGTGTAGATTCATGCTATCAGAAATGCATTCAGCATCTGCAACAAGACATTTCAAGATATGATTTATGGTTATTTCACATCAATGACAAGATATTTCATGTAAGAGCATTTTTCCTGGGCTGAACAGTCTGTTGGTTTGAGACACATTTACGGAGTACAACCGTTGTATGTAAAACCATATGTTTATTTAATCCCTTCTCTGGTATAGTTTTTATTATCCATAGAAGTGGCCACAACTACACAGAATTTGGACAGCTAGGAAGCAATCCCAAGCTACAAAATACATGCTACCAACTGCAGTTACTGCTCCTCAACAAGAACCAATGCACTAACATGGAAGCAATCTGGGAAATGTGGGGGAAAAATTGTACATTTTTGCAGGCAGATGAAATACCATTTTTACTGTCAAGAGATGATGAAATATGTAGTAGAATTGTCCCAGCCAATTAAAGCACAGCTTTTACATTCAACCTGATGAGATTATTTCTCAGCTCTTCAAAATCCTATACTCTCAGTAACATTTAAATTTTTAATAACTATATAGTTAATTCTAACTAGAACAACCTCTTTCACCAAACTGCAGCAATATTCAGGGTGCATGTCTGGTTCCTGCCCTGTTGCTCATCACAAGTCATGTTTTACAGCTCCTTGCTCAGGAATTCCTCTTCTTTTTCCTCTCCTTTGTGTTGCAGCCTGACCTTCCAAGGCTCATTCGTCTTCCCCCCTGTCTATCAGACTTTGGGTACTCCTCATGCTCCTTTTGGGAAGGTGGACAGAGCAGTGACAGCAAACAGCCAATGCCAAGGCAGTCATTGTTTGCTAATATGACCTAAACCCACTCCTGGCACTTCATTTCCTGCAATATGGTTTGCACAATTTACACCCACTAGGGACAGAGATGTGCTGAGGGAAGCAGAGAGCTCCCTGAAGTCACCCCTGGAACCCTCAGTGTTCCTGCTCTCCCCTTCACACCAATCCTTGCAGACAGCACAAATGAAGAAGAAACCAAATTCTATTTCCCTTGGGTCTTAGTGATGCAGTGGGTCTTCCAGCACAAGGATTTCAGATCTGGTTTGGAGTTCAGGTAAAAGAGGCAGGAGCAGATGAAGGAAATTTCATTACATCGATAAAAAGACCCAAGCTGACTTTGTACATCCTCCCTGTTTGCCTGTGTGGCTTCTGAGCCAGAGAACACAGGTTTGCTTGGGGCATGCTTGAAAACAAACCACATGGTCATCATGCCAGCCAGAGACCAGAAATGGATCACAAATTTGCAATAGAAGGGTAGGCATGGCAGTAATCAGAAGAGTTGGCACAGTTCTGTTTCTTTGCAGCAGTTAGTGCCTATCTAGAAATCTTGAGCATTGTTTTAGAAAGTAGGTGCATTCTACTGACATTTGAGGAGAAGTGTTATTGTCTGTCTTAAGTGAAAGTACTGGCTAATAGCTGCTGTTTAGTGTAGGGACACTTAAAAACATGGGCACATGAATGACAATGTCTGTTTTCACATTAGTGACAGCAATCTAATTTTTAACATAATGTACTTTGTATTATTTTTTGACTGGCTCCAGCATTTATTGGTGGGCTTTGTTAAATCATACCCATGTAAAAGACACTGCCAAATTAATATCATATGAGAACTTATCCATAGATTACAGAAAAGATCTTTTAAAAATCAAGTTTCAATTTAAATTTATTTTTTAACCTCTGACAACTTATGCAGTGACACACAGCAACACAGAGCACCTTAATCAACTGAACTGACTGTGACTCATTTAAGGAAATAGCAGGGGATTTAGTTTGTGTATTAAAGACATTTAATGAAAAGGTAAGAAATACAAAACTGAAGGAATGAATTGGGATGAAGAGGGATTCACAGCTTCTCTAGCAAATGACCAAAGGCAATGAACTTGATAACTATCTAAAAATATTCAGAGGATGTAAATCATGGTTAGAGGAACTATTTAGAGTGGTGCAGAAGGGTATAACTGTGACTAATGAGATAAAAATTACAAAAAGGATTATTTAAATTCATTTTCAGGAAAAACTTTCTAATGGTGAATTCTATTAGACTCTAGAAAAATCTCCCAGGGGAAGCAGTAGAAGCCCCAGGCTTAGAAACATTTAACTAGGTTGAAGCACCCCCACCCCTAACACTAAAAATATATATTCCAGGAAAGAATTCTGCACTGTTAGCATAATACTCTTCTTGCACTACTTTTTCCTTTTGTCTACTAATCTTTATTTCTAGGATTTGATAAGTCTAGTATGAACTTCTAAACACACTGAAGTTGAAATGAAACAGGTCTCAGGAAGCCCACCCATATTGTGTGTTACCCCACAAAGCAATAATCCACTCTGGTGTATCATCCCCTCCCTGTCGTGATAACCCTTTGAACAGAACTGCCTCTTAACCACAATCAAAAATTTACTCAACTGGTGGTGCAGTATTTGTAACAGAATACATATAAAAAAACCCCATCTCTTTTCAGATGTACCTCACACTTTTCCATCCGTTTGTGGAGAGGCCAAAAATAAATGTGCCAGTAGTTGATTCTGAGAATGGAGGCAATAACTTCAGCTCTCAGACTGGCACAGGGATGGTCATTATCCTTGAAAAGTTTTCTTTTATGTATACTTTAAAAAATCAGGAGTCCTAGCTATGTGGCTGCTTAGGAGATTGTATCACTACAAAAAGTTTAAGGGAGGCCTTTGAGGGCCTTTTCAACATGGAGTATAGTCTGCCTTGGGTGTCTCCAGCTCCTCATCAACCCATGGAGTATGTTTGTTGTAGAAAATTTCTGAAGCTAATCAACAACTCTCTGTGGGCAAAAGTTCCATTTCTTACCTCAAATTAAACTGCGTGGTGACTGTACCCTCCAACTTGAGTCACAGCAGACAGAATGTTAGCCCCAAGTTCCCTGGACTGGCCTTGGCTCTAAATTTTTCTAAATTTTTTCTAAATTTTTTGTGCACTTAATGCACACACAGCGTAGCTACACCTCTCATGGCCCTGCTCCCTCCCCAGCTCTGCTGGAGGTGCTGTAACTGGAACTCAAGGAGGCAACTTCAGCATCAACCAGGCTAGAAAACCTGCAAGTTCTCCTTCATCACCACAGATACCACCTCCCCATGGGCACCATTCTGTGATTTTCTCGTACACACGCATGTACACGTGTGCAGCACACACATGTGGGTATTGCATCTGTGTCTGGTCATCTCAGAACCCTTCGACATCCTACATTCATTCTCTTTCTTGTTCATCATGACAGTGTCAGTTCTGGCGTGAAAACAGAAAATGTTTCCATTTTCTTACTATTTGACACTTAAGCTTTTATGGCTCTTTCTTTTCTACAAGATTAAATTTCAACTTTTTTCACATCATTGTAAACCTTAACTCTTTCTGTCATTCATGCAGTACTCTCTTCAACTTTCCTGTTCACTCTTCCTTCAATAATAATTTGATTTTCTAATGGAACTGACTGTAGTTGATCCATTCCACATTCCAAAGAGCATGCCCAGTTAAAACAATCGTCCATTTTCTCCTCTACTGCACATTAAGCAGTTTGTAGACAAGGATTTATTGCCAATTTCAGTACTGGTTTGAAATGTCATTGTAGTCACAGACTTGGTCAGGGTTGTCTGATCAAGTCTTTTCTACTTGTTTATATATTTAGGGGAAGCAGGAGTAGGAAAAAAAAAGAAATTGTAATTTTAATAATTTTTTCTTTTTTCCCCCCTTAGTATATCCTCAAACCTTCAGCCAAAAATAGTTTTATGGGTTAGCACACCAAAAGACACCTGAAGGAATTTATACCCAGCTGGGAAGTTAAATGCCTCTGAAAACCCAAAACTATATCCAGATTTATACAAAAGGAATAGGTAGGGTTGCAGAAAAGCATTTTACTCCCATGAAATTTTCTGGGTTTCTGAAGTACAAGGATGGAATAGCATTGTAAAATCTTTGTTCCCTATTTGGAGACAGCTTCAAAGTTCAAAGCTTGACAGTTTGGCAAGCTTTGTGCTCCTTGCCCAGGGAAAGCTGAAGTCTTTTATTGTACAATGTACTTAACTGGGAAAAAAATTCTGCTGCTTCTTTGTTCTCAGCACAGACATAAATAGTGACAATACATGGCCATGGAGCTTCAACAGCTGATGAATGCACAATTTCCCCATGAGCTAGTACTGAAAATAAGAATGAGGGCTTTTCCTGAGCTCTGTTCCACACGTTTGCAGTGCTTCATGCTGGTGAGAGTGTTTCTTTATAGGCACTAACTAATGAAGCAGCAGCCCAGAGCTCTCCACTGTAACCACTGTGTCATTCCCTCTGCACGTGTTTGGAGTGGCTGGGAGCAGAGCTGCAGGAGAATTATTGAATTATGGTTCACCACCAGGGTCTTTCACAGGGCTGTTCCAAAGGATGCCAGCAGAGACATGGAAACCATAATGAGCAAACCCCTGGCAATATCTATTCCAAAGGCAGCAAAATGCCTCGAGGGAAAAAGGGTAACCTGCTCTGGTGCCTGCCTTTTCATCATCAGGAATGAAGTTATGAACATACAAAACTTCCTGGGTTCATTTTATTCTGCTGAGTTTCAATAATGAGGGCTACAGTTTTTTATTATTTTAAACCCCCATCTTAGACAGAGGCTTTTGAAATTAAAGCCCTTGCTCCCCTTTCGTTTTTGCACTGTTCAAGTGTTGTGTATTTTTAATTTATAGCCATGTCTTTTTCAGAGAAAAACAAAACCAAAAAAAAACATACCAGGCTTGAACCTTGCTAATCCTACAAAGGTGCTGAATTAAAGTTACTTTCTGAGATATCACTGAAGCAATTTTCCCAATATATTTAGCAGAAATATTTCTTGAGATTGGGTGTGTTAAGAGAGTATGAATTTTGCTCTGCTGTAGCTTTAGTGGTTATCTCTATTCTTTGTATCTTCATTTTCTGTGCTAACAAAAATGAAGTTGGATTCCAGGAGACTCCAGCAACCAGAAGTCTGAGCATTGGATACACAATCTGAGACATGCAGCTTTAGGGAACTTGATCCATTTCAGTTTTCATCACTTCCCCCACATTGCTTGTTATGCCTTTATTTAAAAAAAAACCCAACCATTTGACCCAAATGTACAAAGATTGTACAGGACTGCAGCTTCTGGCTGCTGTAAAAAATATTACAAAGTGCAGTGGTTTGGTGCATGGTAGTGTTGGTTTCTTTGGGAACACCAAAGGAATGGGGATCTTTTTCTTTGAGGAATGGTCTGGCTGCTGTTCCCATGGCTGTTTGCAGGGGCACTGGAATGCTGTGAGCTCTGCAGGCTCTGGGGGCAGTGAGGCAGTGCAGGAACAAGGCCTGGCAGCTTCCCCAGCTGTGCTGAGCAGGAAAACCTGATGCCATTGGTGATACTGGCTGGAGATTATACAGCACAGGATTATGTACAATCAACAGGAATGAATTTAGTGACTTAGAAGGTGGTTTGATTTCTTGGGCAATCTTTCTGATATTTACCTTTTGTCATTTGGGGTTTTCTCTCCCATCTCCTCACATTTGCTCATTTGGTGTAGAGCTACTTTAAGCAGTTGCTCTGTAAAGGTCAGCAGCTGCAGGGGTCACCCAAAGGTGCATTAATCCCAAGACCTGCTGTTGAAAGCCTAGATGAGGCTGCTGCATCATTCAGGTTCCTCCCAATATTTCTACTATTTTTATTCAGTAATTTTATCAGGGCAGAGCCTAATAAAACCTGAGACTGGGGATATCCTAGTTTTGAGACACTTATTCTGGTCAGCATGTGTGAATTAAGGGAAGGGGAAACCCCTTAGAGGAGATGTACTCACAGTTTTAGTTCCTCTCCCTCTCTCAATATCCCTATGTTTTTGCAAATGTCCTTAATTTTTGGTATTATAATTTCTATTCCAGGGTACCAGGAGCAGCTCCATCTCACCAGACCTTTACCTGCTGACACCCCAGTAAAGTTCCTTCCTGGTGCTGTTCTGTGGAGATGGAGAGCTGTGTGTGCTGGCCCCAAAACTTTGAGGCGAGGCAGTGTTGTGTCCCAGTGCACTGAGACCCCTACCAGGGAGAAGAGTAAAGCTGCCTCTGAGGTTACAGCTGGGAAAAGGGACAGCTGAGACACAAATTCTTTATTATTTTATTATTTATATTTTATCAAAGCTCAAAAGGCTTTGCCACAGTGATGTAAGGGCTGCTACTGCATTACCCTCTGCCTGTCATTCACTTGGGGCTGCTGATCTCCCATGGCATTATTTTCAGTTTAGGGTCAGGCAGGGACAGCTCCTTCAGTGGAGACAGTGGATTTCATCCCCATAGGAGGAACTTCAGAACTCTCTGATCCTTTCTGAGCCTTACTTTGTACCAGAATGGAGTAAGGATGGTGCTCAGCAAGCTCAGCACCACTTGCCAGACATAAAAATAAACTGCTCTTTCCCATTAGCCTCTGGTGAGGTAAAAAGCAGTCCCACCACCACTGCAAGGTAATACCTGTTGGAATGAAAAAAATAGCAACAGTTTATTTTAATTAGTATTAAAGATGTCACAAACCCTACATGTCTATTTCTAATTTGAACTGGTGTCAGCCAATGCAGAAAATATTGGTATTAATCTCAGCTGTGCATTTTAAAGTTTACTTGCAAGTATAAAACACCTTTGGAGGGGGTAGAAATGAAAGAGAAATGGGAGCTATTAATCACAAATAGCCACTCAGGCAGTTATATTAATTCAGATAACATCTTCAATTTGCATTTGTAGGTTTTGCAGCTTTTCCCAGCCTTAGACTAGAACTCAAAAAAACTTAAAGGCATCATTGATGTGATGTCATTTTAGACCTCTGTTGTCACCTCTGGATTCCTGATGCCATGGACTGTGAGTACCTCTTTAGAAATGCTTTCTTCAGATACACTTGTTTATTGCTAGAGTAAAAAGGCCACCTCACCACAAGACAGACCCTGAGGGGCTGCAGTGGGTCCAGGGAGGGGAACAGAGCTGGGGAAGGGTTGGAGCACCAGGCAGGTGAGGAGCAGCTGAGGGAGCTGGGGGAGCTCAGCCTGCAGAAAAGGAGGCTCAGGAGGGGCCTTTTTACTCTCTCCAACTCCCTGAGAGGAGTCTGCAGCCAGGTGGGGTTGGCTTCTCCTCTCAAGTAACAAGTGATAGGACAAGGGCAAACAGCCTCGAGCTATGCTGGGGAGGTTTAGGTTGAATATTGGGGAAAATTTCCTCACTGAAAGGGTCGTCACCATCCCTGGGGGAATTCCAAGACACGTGAATGGGGGACCTGGGGACGTGTTAGCAGTGGGCTTGGCAGTGCTCAATGATCCTAGAGGTCATTTTCCAACCTGAGTGGTTTTATAGTTCTAACCACTTCTTTCAGGGAGGAAAGGAGAGAATTTTGGCTTTTGATTAGGGGCAAAAAAACTCCCACGTGTGTGTGTTTATGTACGTATGTGTGTATATGTGTGTTCTGTTAGGTTTTAAGCAGGTAGGTTATATAAAAAATAATTTCTGGAGGGAACGCAATTGTTAGGATTGTTTTAGAAAAAATGATATTTCTGTGATTTTTCTCGTAGTAGTTTTGCTCAGAAAACCACTGCTCTCAGTGCTATACAAATATTCTAGAGCCCATTTTGTGAAGAAGTATCTCATTCTCACTGCCATTTTGTGAAAAGGATGTTTCTATTTATTTGAATGAAAAATGCTGCATAATGCACTCCAACAAGTAATCTAAGTACAGTGATACATTTTAGTTTGCTGAATATCTTACTGCAAACCAAGTTTTAGTGATAACACACATGCTTGTATGACTTTGCTTAGGTTTAAAAATGTAGGTTTATTTACAGTAGAGAAAATACTTTGTTTGCTTCTTGTGTAATGTACGAGTACAACCTGAAAAGATCTGTTTCCAATAACAAAAAGATAAAAGTCTATTAGGTGGAGAAACACACTGATGAATTCACAAACATATAAAAGAATTAAAGGCTGTCAATAAGGTTGTAAATTGCTGTTTTCAAGTTGCCCTAATGTTTGTTATGATAACAGCAACAACAACAACAGTAATGATCAGGAATAACAGAAATTTTAAAATAATTTAATTTTAATTTTAATTTAAAATTTCCAATTTTAAATCTGAAATTGACTTTTAAATATCTACATTTAATTTTAAATCTTTTTTTTCTGAGCAGAAAGATTTGCTGATATGTGCTGATAACAAGCATCATGGAGAGCCTGCTTAATGTGACTAAAAAAATTAAAACTGGGAAATGATCTCGGATACTAGGATGGTAGGAACTGATCTAACATAACATTTTGTTCAAGATAATCAGAAATATTAGTATTAATTTTGTGTTAAACAGAAATCGTGGACATTTTTACAGTTGTTATTCCTGCAGATAAAATGTACTTATGTGGCCTTGATTCTGCAAATATTCTTCTAAGTTTAATATGTGTGAGAGAATAAAATGAAATAGGATTGATAACAAAAGAAAACTGCTGTATTGCCAATCTTAACAACCGTGTGACAACGTGATTGCTGGCACAACAAATAAAAGCATGAATATCTCTAATTTTAAAATTAATATAGATTTTTCTTTCATTAACTTTCTAATTACTCAACTAAAGGGCCTAGTTGCTGTCGGTGTTTCCCTTCAGCTATCAAATGCAGAAACTGGAATTACAAGAACCCCCAAACACACTGTATATTCCCTATATCCCACGACATTCAGGAGCTGTTAATAATCCAGTATTGAGGGAGATGGATACCCTCAAGATTGCTCCAAGCACCCTTTGCAACATCAGCCACCATTCAGGGTACTCAGCAAGGTCCTGGTGTGGCAAGACTGACTGGGGGAGCAGAGAAGAGGAAGAAGCTCATTTTAAACAGCAGATTGCAAAAGTCAAAGGTGAAATTGCAAAGAAAGCAAAGTACTCAGGAAAATAACCCAGACAAGCCACTAAGCAGCTTTCACTTCCATGCCATTTTGTTTCTATGCATTGGAGCAGCTACCCCAGCAAGTGCTGCAGCATTTGGTAAGCAGAGCAGTTGAAGATGCAAAGGTACTTAAGGAAAGGGAACAAAACCCACACCACACAGACTAATCAACACATTGTATACGTAGCTCTGCTTTTTCCTTTTTTTTTCCTTTTAAACAGTGTTTAAGAAAAATATGCTGTGTTACCATAACAAACTAAAATACTCTCTTGACCTCTTAAGATTTTAGTTTTTATTTTCAACTATTTTGGTTCCAAGTAGGTTTTATTTTTCCTTGTCTACTTTATAAAACCTTCTCTCAACATTAATGGCTTCAGGCAGAAGAAATAAGGGAGAATTATGAGCACAGAAGAGGGCTCACAGTGTTGTTCCTTTCTCTTGTGCACTACAGGCAGGCAGGGGTACAGAAGAAATAGGGCATCATGTTTTTATAGAATACAGTCAGACAGGAATTCCAGCTGGCATTCACTAAGCAAAAGGGAATGTTTTGCTCATCTAAAATAATTGTTTAAATCCCAGCCATACATAGCTATGGAATAATGGGGTCACTTATTTTCCACTAGTTCAGTAAGATGCTGCAGCAAGCTAATGATTCCATGAGACAGACAGTTTAAAGCATCAATTTGCTGCAAATTGCTCAATCCATAACTAATGAGCAGCTCTACAGATTTTCAGTGAACCAATCCCATTAGAATTTACAGTTTGCATAAGACCATATTACTCAATCTGTGGACACAGAACAAGCTGGGGTTTTTTTTGTAACCTTCAGCAGCCCCTTCTTGTTGCTGGTTTTTCTTAAACTCATTTTTAATTTCTACTGGTAGGTTGGATAAAAATCCCTCTCATGAGGGTATGACAGCATGCCTGAAAAAATGCACCATCCATGTCTACATAAGCACACATGCATCCCCTGTCAAGTCCTAGGTATTCCCTTGCAGAAGACAGTTACTATCCAAAAGGCAAGACGAGATGACAGATGGAATTCAGCCCCTGTAGCACTAAAGCCCTGCCCCAATTTGAAGGTGGATTATGTTTTTTACACCTGTAAAAATGTGAAGTTAGATGGCAACTGGTATTTGGACCCACAGAAGTTATTCTTCATAACAAGCTGAAATCTCTCCTATGTGAAAAAAGTAGCAAAGGCAAAAACTTCTATGGATCGAGTGACAGGACTTTTGTCACACATCTGCAGGGTAGAAACAGGAAATTGAGAACTATGCTTGCTATCAGATCAAGTTCTGGATTACTTTATTACTGCGTGTGCCAGGAGGTTTGTATCACATTTTCCCCAGGCTTTGTAAGAAAGGAGTCAGTTCTATCATTATCAATTACTACAACAAGATCATTTTAGGCAAAACAGTTATAGGCAAGCAGAAGTTCAAATCCTGTCAATGAATTCATAGGCTCTGAAAAAACATTGTATTGGTTGTTACAAAAGAGCTGTGGCTGGAGGGCTGTTTGTTAGTAGGGGAGTGTTGAATCATCCCACTCCAACTGCTCTTGCCTGGTGGTGTTCTGTTTGTCTCCCTTTTGGACAATCACTTCCTCCTCCTCTTCCTCCTCTTCCTCCTCTTCACTGTCATCTGATTCAGCACTGGTCGTGTCTTCCTCTTCATCATCTATGTCTTCCTCCTCACTCTCCTCTTCTGCCTGGTGTGGCTTTTCATATTTCTACAATACATTTAAAGAAATGAGACAGTAGCAGAAAGGTGCCTTCTTGCCAGCCAGAGCTGTCTCAAATGAGCATTTAGAAATGCTACCATGCTGGGAAAATCTGCTTTCCATCATTATGTGATTATTAAGCATCAAATTCATACAAGTTGGTAGCAAACATTCAAAAACTACTGTAAGAAGAATGGAATGTCAATAAGCAATCTCTTAGCCACAGTACCAAAATTTAAACCTTCAACATCAGCTTCTTTAAACTGCTGATATTTCCCCTCCTTTAAGTATATAAATGCTTACATGAAAAAAGTTAAAACCAAAGCAACTATATCATCTTGGGTACCTACAAACAGACATGGATGGAGTGGAAGTGATGCTGCACCTGAGAGTTCTTCACCATCTTCTTTAGTAATTATACATGACAACAAATCTGAAGTCCTCAATTATATCTGATCAAGGTGTGCAGAGCTGAGAACTGGGCTGGGCTCCCGAGTGTACACACACACACACAGCTGAACAACTGCGCCCTGAAAGAGGCTCAAACCCGCTGCCAGCCCAGCCGGTGGCTCCTGGCAGTGCCAGGCTGCAGTGCTGTGCCCCTGTTAAGTACCTCCATGGGGTTGACAGTGATGGTGAGAGCAGAGTCATCCCAGTCCATCTCATTCTCCTTGGTTCCCTCGTGGCCCGTGGAGCCGTGCTGACGGGCTGCGCGCAGCCGGAACACAGCCAGCGTTACCACCAGCACCAGGACGCTCACACAGATGATGATAACCACCGTGGCCACGCTGGGAACTACTGGGACAAAGGGTGCCAAAGGGAATGCAGTTACACTTGTGGAACAAGTCACCTAAACCCCACTAACCTTGCTCATTTTCAACCCACAGCACCCCCTCCCTTGGACTGAGAATCAGGACAGACACCTGCCGTGTGCCTGGGATAACAGAAGGTGTTGACCAGTGCCCATCCACAAAGGTGGAGCACACACAAATGATGCTCACAGATATCCTGAGTATGATAAATCCTAACTAAAAAGTGAGCATGCCCACCTTTGCTCTTTGAGCCACTTAACTACAGAAGACAAGTAGTTAATAAGTGCAGAATCAATTTGGTTTTGCAGTAAAATTCTGTTATCTCACCTGCATGTTGACCCCTTCTGATCACAGCTGAGGCCTCAACCTTGAGACAAAATGTACATCTCAAAGCTTATATTTTCAAAGGTTTCAAATGCTTATGATTTGAATCTCAAGCTCCCAGAAGTAAATGCATTGCCACCCTATTTGCCTGTGTTACAACCTTCCTGGGAGACTCTTGGGGACTCAGGACATTTTCCCCCACTGTTTGGTTGCACTCTGAGAGGACCCTGTCTCCACCTAGCCACAGGAAGAAATCTCTCTGAACTACACATGTAATCAGCTCCATAATTAGGTTAGTGGAGAAATGCTGCCACTCTCTATGTACCTCGAGGTACTGCAGTTCCAGGAGCAATGGGATAACCCAGTCTATAACCCATTTTGTTGCCTTGCCCCGCCTATAAGAATGTAAGTCTGAAATCAAAACGGTATTTAGGAACACAAAAAAAAACCTAGTTTGCAATAGTTTATCCATTAAACATTCCGTTTCATTTTAGTGACGTGTCTGTACAATGTAAAGAAAAATTCAGTAATTTTCTAAGCATGTCTGTATATAGCTACTTATAACTGCCTACACATCACATCAGCTTTACTTCTTTACATACGTATCATTCAGCTAAAAGGATTTCAGAACCCAACTTTTAAACAGGTGTCTTTGCCCTGGATTTAACTTTACTGAAAAGGTTTCAGATTTGGGTATATATTTTAACTCATATAGCCTAAAAATTAAATTAAAATATATCCTATATATTTTTTAACTGTGGGGGTCAGAGTACAAAACCATTAATGAAGACTTTAGAAAAGGATACCAGGTTTTAATTAAAAGGTACATTAGTGGACAGAATAGAATTCAGTGTTACCTTCTTTCACACTTGTGCAGTGATCTCTGAGAGGTTTTAGAAGCTGAAACAATGGACCTCAGGGCTTTAGTCTGTGGAGCAGGCTGACCCACAAGGGAAACACTGACACACTGGAATCATTGTGAGCAGTTGCTGGGAAGGTATCACATACCTGAGCTGTGAACTGCACTTACACTCCCCTCAGGGTGCTGAACAGATTGGAGAAATTGGGGCTGGACTATCATGTGATTTACATGGTCCATGAAGTTGGAGTTGGAACTGTGTAGAATGTTAACCTGGGAGAAGAGAAAAATAAGAGGCCAGATACTAAAAAGTATTTTATACTGCTGGTTCCATATATTAGATTGGACTATGAAGTTCATCAGCAGATAGGAACACTACTTCATAGATGCTAAAGGCCAAATTAACTCCTTTTTTTATGCCAGTGGAAAATACACAACGTAATATATTTCTAATTTGTAGCATGAAAAATGCATTCTAACCTTTCTGGCTGTTGACTCTGAAGTGGCACAAAACAGGACTCTTTTGATTTACCTGTTTGGACAAGTAGTGACTTTTTCTTCTCTCTATATTAACCAGCTTTTAAGTGTTACCTAAACACTATGGAACAACTGTTAATTTTATTAACAATTATTAAGCTGTTAATTGTCTTCATAAACAATTATCAATTTTGACCATATTGCTAAGTAGGTCCTGCAATTTCCTGGAGCTGTTACCTGGGCTCTAGGCCTCGGTGCTAGGTCGGAAAACACGACTCAGTCATCGCTCACCTCCCAGCTGAGCTCACTGCTCACCTCCAGGTTGAATTCATCTCCCACCTCCCAGCTGAGCTCACTGCTCACCTCCAGGTTGAATTCATTGCTGGTGTAACGCCCGTTGAGCTCGGAGCACTTGACCTTGAACTTCCTGTCTGAGGTGGCCGAGGTGCCCCAGTTGCGGTAGCGGAGCTGCCGCAGCACCTGCTCGTAGCTGAACGTGCTGTCCACACCTGTGGGGTGGGAGGGCAGGGACAGCTCAGGGACAGGCAAGGGAGCACTGCTCTGGCAGTACACAACAAATCAACTGCTCACAGGACACACGGAGCTCGGTGGAATGGTCTGGAAATGACAGGGCATCAAGTGTCCCCTGATACCCAACCATGCAATTATAGTGTTCGGAACTGAGTGTAGGTCCCTAATGGAGAGGGCAAAATACAACAACAACAACGGTACAGAATAAATTACTTAGTGATCAGAAAAAGATGGCCAGTGTCCCAGTATTGTACAGGAACACTGAGGAACGCCCTGTCATGGTTTGGGACTGGCCCAATGCCAGTGCCCCCATGAAAATGTATTTTCTTTAACTAACTGCTGTGAGATGTGACCAGGAACAGAGCAGAGCAGGCTTAAACTTAGAAAAAAGAGAAAAATAACAAACTTTATTAAACTACAAACTAAAATCAGAAACACACAGGAAAACAGAATGAACACCTTTTAAACCATTCCTTCTCCTCCCACCCAAATTCACCAAAGCACAGTGAGACAAAAAAAAATCTTGGGAGTCCTGATCAAGTTACCAACACTCAAGTAATCAATTCTCAGTCCATCAGGGGAGAGAGGAGTCTCTCTTGTACCACAGTCCTCCCCACGAAACAGGGTTGAAACTCCCCATGTTTCCTTGTCACACATGGCACCGCCCGGAGAAAATCTGCCAT
>VZSE01005675.1:16057-53330 GCA_013398275.1 Promerops cafer
CCCCACCCAGCCATGTGGCCGGGCGGGGCAGAGACGGTGCCGCTCCCTGGGCTACCACGGGCGAAAGAGAGCGAACTCTGGGAAATCTCTGCTTTTAACCCCGTGTGTCTTCAGAGGTGACTCACGTCTGCAGTGGTCACACCAGGTGTCAATATTCGAATCTGACCACTGATTGGTTTAACTAAAACTCCCCAAAAAACTCACTTCCTCCCAAACCGAGACACGCCCTCACTGCCACGTTCCACTGTGATGGTCCACAAGAACCCCACATTTAAAGAAATGCCATTTCTTTAGTGGCAATCAGGGGTGTAATTTTCCTTACTTGGGGAGTAGCAGGAGGGAGGCTGAGAATCCAAAGGGCAAACTCAGCACATCCAGAGATCAAGAAGCAACTGTGCTTTTTAAGATGCAGTCACTCTTGGGATATTTTCATATTCATAGACTTCTGTCCAATTTCTTACATATTTGAGCTTTCGTTCCAAAATATAATTGATGTGACAAAATAAGGGAAAACAAATTTCCTGAACTTACCATAGATTGAATATCCTGCAGTGGAATTTGTGGCATCAAGATGTTTTCCTTGAAGCTCCCTATGATCTAGTTCTAAACACTCTTGTTCAGGGTCTAGTTCTGCACCAATGACCAAAACATCACAGAAATCCAAGTTATGGAGCATTTCCTTTACTACCGGTTGTTTATTGGCTGTGGACCCATGGCATAGAGCATGAAAAAAAAAGAAGGAGATGAAGATAAATGATCACAGAACAGCTCAGTCATTTTATGTGCTTTGCATCAGGGCTTTCAATTTTTGCCAAGATGTCTGAACTGTTTTTGCTGATATTAAATCCAGCACACTTGAAGCAAATCAAGAGAAGTGTCCTGTCTGCACTGGTGCCGTGATGATGAAGGCCTACAAACACCCAGTGAGATAAATAGAAAATATACTGCTCTGTAATATAAGTCACCCAAGAACATTACTGGAAGTAGAAAACTGAAATTTGATCTTGGAAATAATGTAAAAAATTACAGGTTTCAATGCTGTATTGATACTAGCTTTCTCAAGGAAAACCAAACTGGAAAAATACACATCCAACAATATCTATGCTTGGATGATTCTCTCAGTTACTCTATAGCCCATAAACAATTTGCATTACAAAGACTTGGCTATCTATCCAAGAGCAGGGCATTGTTATAAATAGCAAGATCCTGTCCTGTGTGACTTAAAGAAATTAAGTTGTAAACTGACTGTCCTTCAATATGTACAAGTAAAAAAAATAATTCTGTCACTGGAAAAAGAGTAGCGTATCAAATTAATATTTAAATTCTCTGATCAACTTAGCACAGAGTGTGTGGCAAGACTGTTTAAGTCACTCCCTGAGGGCACAGACACTGCAAGCCTGGAACTTCCTGCCCATTTTGCAAATTTGGTATTAGAGGGTGTATTGGGAAGGAAGGCACAGCCAGGAAAGCCTTACGCCCTAGACTGCCAACTCCTGGTGCAGTGAATTTGGGTACCTAAGCTCTAGGTACAGCTGCAGCATATCCAAAAATGCAGCCCAAGTCAAATTTGTAGGCTTCAGGTAATCCACGCTCCTAAACTTGCATATCATTACCCATTTTCTCTTCTCCAGAGCTGTACATCTAGTTGCTGTTTATTCAAGTCCAACAAACAGTGTTTAGAATGATTCCTCAAATTACTAGACATTTCATCTGCCTTGCACACAAACATCAAAAGGGGGATTCCTTTATAGACAGTGATTTTAAACTTGATTTATGCTTTTGAACATTCACACAGTGTTGAATAATAATACACACATTGCTTGGCATTATAATAAATGGTCATAATTGAAAATAAATATTTTTAAAGGATTATATATACATTTTATAGGTGGGAAACTGAGGCATGAGATTACTTTCTCAAGTATCACTCACAAGCTAGTATCAGAGCTGGAAACATAAGAGCAGACTAAAACTTCAACTTTTGTTCAATTACTGCTTTTCACTTTATAGCACAATTAACAAAATTCTGTTACAAGTAGAGACATTCTAGTAAAAATACCCTACATAACAGAATATGGAAGGAAGAGTAGAAAGGAATTATTCTTAGGTATACTAAATGGATACTACATAGAAAATCTGCTTTTTTTGAAGCACCTTCTGATCTGCCACCATTTTACACATTTTTCAATGTGTTGAATTTAATTTCTTCAGTACAGCATTACTGTACTCTAATTAATCTGGGTGAAGTGACTTCCTTTGCATTACTTGTTTGCACCATCCTTTAAAAACTATGAGGAGATGTTACAAAATGAGTAATAATATTTAAAGGAAAACAAACCTCTGTCATGTTCTCTTAAGTCCGCTGAATGCTCCATTTTAGTGACTCTACTGACAATCCTGATGTCAGGTAACAAAATAACACCTCTTTCACTTTCAAACTGTGCAGCTGGTCTAGCAAAGTGGTCCATCCCAGTTATGGTAATCCTGGGCTCATTGGCCTGAAATACCATTACATAGGCATCTATATCTGGGATACTAATGCAGACATCTTCACCAAAACATCTGAAAAAATACACCAGTCATTAACTGCATGTAACACATTGCACATCAGAGGAGTGTGGCACTGGCAATGCCCCAAACCCAGCCCATGGCTGTCAAATCAGTCCAGTTCATCCTCAGGCACTGCCACACATGAGGACATATTCCTGTTCCTCTGTGCACACAGGCCAGCTCTGGCCCTCTCCTTCCTTCCCACCTTCGCAGATACTCATTCTGAGGGATAAACTCAGTCTTTCCTAAGGTCACTATCAGAATAATATTTTAATGTTTAACTGACTTTTAACAGGGCAGTAAGTGGTTAAAAAAGTCTAGATAACAACTAACTTTAGCAAACCTAACATTAAAGTCATAAAGTCCTAGCTAGTGAATACATGGTTATCTTGTCGTGTTTGATCAAAAGGGCCTAATTTCCCATTTAAATTGGTCCCATCATGAACTCTTTTTGGGACCCTTCAATATTTGCAGGTGACAAAAGGTGCCTGTACCTCCATTTCCATCTGAATCAGCAGTGTGCTTTGGAAGTGAGTCTCCTGACAAGCTCTGCCTCATTTCATGCTGGCACAGGAGCTGGGCCAGCCCTGGCCTGTGCAAGCTGAGCTGGTTCCAGTGGGACTGCCTCCGGAGCTGCCCTCGCAGCAGGGAGCTCAGCCCTGGCACTTGGGAGCAGCTGTGCCCACAGGAGGTGAGAGCTGGCAGAACTGGGGTTGTTTTCCCTCCAAAGCCCTGTTTTCCCTGCCCTGGACAGAGCTGAGCCCAGAGTAGCCCAGGGGAGGGTGTGGGCAGCTCTGAACACCACTGGGCAGCTGCTGTCACTGTGCTGCACGGAGAGGGACGGACACAGACCCTGTCCAGCCTCCACCAGTGCTCCAGGGACAGCACAGACACCAGGGGACAGTCACACACAGGCTGTTTCCAGCACATCTGCAGATACTGCTCTTGCAGTTTGATGGAACTCATCTGTTTGGTGGAACAGGCCTGCTTTAAAAAGTCATGGCTCTGGCTGTCTCAGAAGGAACTATAAATGTTTAAAATTAAAAGTAAATAAGATTGCAGTAAATGCACTGTTCAGTCCAGACTGTATGCCCCAAACTATACAGAGAATGCAAGTACATTACAAAAAGGGTTTCTTAAGAAGGTAACATCAAGAGAAATCCACAATGTAAATTGGCATAAAAGTAAATTAAATTAATCCTTTAAGGTTCAATAACAAAGCAGTATGATTTATCAATTTAATTTAGCCAAAATTATTCTTTTTACATCGCCAAAGAGAAAAGTAATTCATCAAAAATGGTCCTAATCTGTTCAATTCAGCTGGAGTATAACTTACTGGACTTTAGATGAGACTTTGAGACGTCGTACGCCTGCAGTAGGAAACTGTCTGGAGTTGATGTATGAGACCTTTTGGAGGGCTTGATTTATATTCTCAATGTCATCTCCTTCCATGACAAGGACTGACTGGGAAGGGTTGAAGTGATACTAGGAGAAATGCAAATAATTAGTATTTAAGGGACCTGGTTCAGAGTACAAAATAATAGATATTTTTAAGGAATGTTGCACAGACGTTAAGTTAAAAATTTAATGACTTAAGAAAAAAGATCTTAGTAGCTGTCATTGGCCAAATCCACATGTTGTTCTCTAAAACAAGTACTTGTATCAGTCACCTAAATAATTACTGTTATAATTAATTTTGTAGTAAATGTATCCAGATTTGCTGTTCTTTGCCCAGCCTTATCAACCTTGCTGATACAATTTTTGCAGCAATTTCCAATGCTATTTATTTATTTTTGAACTTTGTAGAGGTTCAAAACCTTAACTTACCACCATGATTATTATTCCTATGTAATCTTTTTAGGTTAAACACATTCCCCAGGACACCCATATAAAAGCACTGCCTTTTGAGTCAGCCTAATGTGCAGAAGTATATTTTGGCTGCTTTCTGTGTGGTTTTATCCTGGGCTACCTTTCTGAGATATATTTCAACGTGAACGAACGAAACAATTACGTTTGCCTCCTACATCTTCATTAATGTCAGCCACACTAAAGGGGATTCTCCATCCTGTCTGATGATCAATAAGGCTGCCATGATTTAAGAAGGAGCTGCTCACTTGGGCCAGCAAACCCTGCAAAGTCACTGCCTGCTCTTGTAGCCCCGAGCCTTCTCTACTCCATTGCACTGAACATAGATCAGTCTTGCTGACCAAGAAGCTTTGTCACTGTTGTGACATAACCAATGACTGATTTTTACCTTCATCATAATTAATCCTAATTCCATGTTTTATCTGTTAATTGGTTCAGTTAACCATCTGCATTGCTGAGGGAACCAGCGTCACCCCCCTGATGCTGTACCCTGCTGTTGTCAGCACAGAACACAAATGAACCTTTCTTTCCTGGCTGTGCCTTCCCCAAAGCTGGGCTTTGATTATGGGAAGATGTTCTGTTAAATACAGACAGTGGCTGCCTACACTTTCTTGCATCCAGAGAGGTTAAAAAGCAAAACACATCAAACAGACTGTGAAGAACAGGAGGAAGCACAGAGTCCTTTGTCACACAGAACATGGAGGACTGGGTTTAAAGCTTGTGCAGGAAGGTCACAACACACTGAAGGGTATTTTTTAACAAAGGGGAGGACTAACATGAATCCCAGTCTGCAACACTTCTTTTTTCTCTCTTTAAGCTAGCAACATTAGAGAATAAAATTAGCAAAAGGAGACTCTAGCTAGCCAGTTAATAGCTCAGCTGCCAAAACAGCTGGAACACTGCCAAAGGGACTGGAGAAAGGCCCAGTCTGAGCCATTTTTGTCATTCTCATTAAAAAAAACTAAAAATAGCAACAGTTTAGACAGTGTCTCAGAGAGCTGTTGCAGACATCTGAAAATTGGGCTGCAGCCCAAAAACGTCCAACACTATCAAGTCAGAAAGTGCTGCTGCATTGGTCTTCCTTAGGTCATTAAAGGGTGAATCTCCATAGTCCAAAGTGCTCAGAAACACATCCCAGTATCAGTCTGCCAACACTGAATCTGCAGAGGACCACATAAACAGCCCCACAGAGCACATGGTCTGTGCAGCTGTCACACATTGCTGTCTGAGATTGCTGGTTTTCACACCACAACGCCTTTCTCTCTCATTTTCTCTTCAAGGTCAGGCAACTGTTCTGTTTTCAGCTGAGCTTCCTTCTGTCAGCCCCCCAAAGAAACCCTTCCACAATCTCTCTCAGGTTGCTCCTTTCATTTTTGCCTCCTGCTGTTGCTCTCACTGTTGGCTTGCTGAGGCAGTGAAAGCAACATCAGTAACTTAAAAAACCCACTATGCCTCATCTGTATTTCAGAAAATGAAGATGTTTTGAAGGTTTGCAAAAGCATGACAAGGCAGAAAACAATCCCTTGTCTTCCTTTTTCTCTCTGCACTGCCAGTACAGTGAGAAAGCCAGACACAAATGCTGGAGCAGCAGTGGGTGGTAGAAGAGGGATTTTCCCAAGCCCATGAAACAGGGGTGACACAAATATTGTCAAGTTTCAGAGGGCAACAACAGAGGAGGAATTACTATGCTTTTAAGCACAAAGGAGAAAGTGTACAAGTGCATTTACACTGAGAACAAGAACACTGTCACCAAATAATGGTGTCAGTAAAGGAAAACTGACAATGCAGCTCATGTGAGCATTGGAATAGCCAAGGTCCTACATATGTATCCAAAGAACAGAATTTCAGAATTATCTGAATGAATGCAAACCCATCTGGCCACTAGGTCAACTGAAACAGGATTTCCCTGTCTGTTGTTCTCCAGTCTTAGAAAAAGCTCTACATTACCAGTAGTCATATGCATAATGACAATGGATAATGACTTATATTCAAATCTAAAAATTTAATTTCTTGACTTTAAGGGGTTTTTTTGTTCAATTTTCATATACCATAAAGTTTTCCTCTTTGAACACACTGAATTTTAGAATGCTATTGCATTAGGACTTACGTATTCCACTGCTTTAAAGCTACTTGACATTAAAATTCAATAAATCTTTGGAATCATGTCTATTTCTGTAGAAGTAACAAAATAAGCATGAAAACACAACCTGGCAATTCATACAGACTCTAAAATATCAGCAGTGCCTTACTTTCTGATTATCTAGCTCTGCAATAATGGAAACATTTTTCTTTGCAGTGTCACAGTTCTTCTACTGTTCTGTTTTTTCTTTGCATGATTTTATGGGAAATTACATTGCTTCTGGGAGTACATTTGTACCATGTGTACTCTACCTTGGGCTCTCCACTTCATAAATCATATCTAAATTTTTTATCAAAGATGATGTCAGTGCATCCCTCACCTTTATTCCTTGGCCAAGACTCTCAAGAGAATTAATATCGAGACCTTCCTTGCAGGCCTGCAAACAGGAAATCACTTTCTGACTCTCAATTTTCCCTGGCCGGATTGTCAGACTGGCCAGGCTGCCATGGAAATACTGAGCAAACCTGGGCTTGGTGACTTCACCTCCTGCAAGAAAGAGGATGGAAAATGGTTACTGGTACCAACAAACTGCATATGTAATAAATCACTTTATGTTTCAACACATTTAAAGAATCTCTATCCATCTTAGACAAGTGTATTTGAGATCCCATTTATTGTGGTACAGTGGAATGTCTTTGTGGGTTGCTGGGTGGTATCTGGTAGCAGGCTGCCTTTAAGATTCTTGTTTTTCCAGGATTGTATTCAGGTATTTATAAAGCTGAGACAGCAAACCCAGAGATGAAATGTGGCCTCCCAAATGTGTACAAGGAAGCAGGTGATTTTTAAAAATGAACTTACTCAAGTACTCAAACACCAATTTAATAAATGTTAAAGTCCAATATTTATTTATAAAGAAACAGTATTTGCAAGTGTTCCATGACAGGATCAGCTACCTCTGCCTTTGTCCTCCCAAGAACACAGCACCAGATGAGCTGCGAGTGGTGGCTCTGTGCACACAAACTGCCACACTACCTGGGCTGTGTCTGAGGACACGCTGGAACTTCCAGCAGTGAGCAGGGCCCTGTGCACAGCCCCTCTCTGAGAGGCTGGGAGTGCTGTCCCTGACCCAAGGTGCCTCATCTGGTGCCTGGTCTGGTCCTGTCACTCCGTGTTGCACCTGGCTCTGCAGACACGCTCGGTTTGGTTTCACTCCGGGCAGCTCCCAGGGAAGACTGATCTTTAGGAGCTGTCAATAAAACGTGATTACAGACTGCCTGCTCCAGTGATCACGGCATCTGAATTACTCCTGGGACAGTTAGTGATTTACTCATCCTCCTCTAGGAGAATTTTTAGAGCTTGTCTTTCCTGCAGTGTTATCCCTCACCAGTGCATGTGAATTACTGCCTGCCTCCAGCCTGGGAGGACCAAGGGAGCCACACAGCAGCAAGCCAGGCAGACTAATTGGATTAGCAGCTGATGAGCTGTTGATAAGGTGTTGTAATTGGTAGATAACTCATCTCTACAGTGTTTGTAGCTTTAATGTCAAACAACTTGTTTTTGGCAGGCAAGATAGCTCAAACTTGAACTTTAACTTGTGTGTGGATTGGAGCTGGATAGAGATGAAGTGGCAGATTTTCTTTAGTCTGCTGTTGTTACCTAAAAGACTGAAAACCCTCACTTCCAGTCTCTGCAGGATGAGCATTATGAAGAAGACTCGAGCTATTTTATATAGTGAAGAGAAGTCACACTGGTATACTGGCAGGAAAGAGGTGTGCAAGCAAGCTGTTTCTTCAGAGAAGTAGGCAGGTTTTGTTCCTTTATTTTTTATTTTATTTTTTAACATTACAGCATAAACTGCCTCTCATTTTCTTACCCCAAAGGTTCCCAAGGGGAGATTATTCTTGTCCACCCTCATTCATTTGTCCATTACACAGGAAATTTCCTTTGGGCAGAATTTTGTTGAGATTTCCTAGAAACTTTCACATATACAACAGCTAAAGTTCAGCCTTTCTGATACTTACCAAGACAATTATTCAGTAATTATTTGGTAAATTGATAGTGCATTATGGGGACATGGACTTTTCAGTGAAAATGCTGTTACATTTATCTGTTTACATTGTCTTTGAAAGTACATATACAGCAGTAATGTAACTGAACAGAAAAAGGTATGCTGAATTTAAAAAAAAAAAAAAGCAAACATCTCCTTAAAAAGGAGACAAAGAGAAAATAATTTAAGAGTTTACAGAAGAAGAAGGAATCACATTTTGTTTGAAGCTCCACGTTCTCATATCACTACAGAATTGTGAAGACAGCAAGTTCCAAGGCTAAAATACCAACACTAATCCTGGAGCTTTGAAATTTAGAAACCTATAGTAAGCTTGCCAGTAGGTCTTAATAATTCTCAGGTGATGCAAAATAAGAAGCAGGCTCAAATCAGTGAATGTATTTAAATGTGAAATACACTCATTAGAATGTATATAAAAAAACCAGACAAGAAGCCAGAACAAAGAACTCGGTGCTGTGACTTTGCCTGACAGAAACAAGCAGAATGAACCAAAGAGTCCATGAACAGATACTGGTTGTTCTCCCACTTTGGACTAGTTCTTCTCTGGTATTCTTGACAAAGCACTTAAAATTACATTGCTAACTTGTTAGCAGTGATACAGTATTTGCCTATAAATCATTAAATACACAGGGCCCAAGCCACACTTTTAAAAAGTGCTGGTGCACAAGGAGGTATTACCATCTTGGAGATGTAATTCTTGTTTAAAGTCATCTGTCCAGCCACCAATATAAAAGCATGGAAGGGAATATGAGTGTTTCCAGGAATAAGCTTTTAAAATACTCTGAAAATACAGGCACTACAAAAACATTGAGCACTTAAAGAACAAGGCTTACACACCCTCTTCACAGGGATAAGGATGGTGTTTGTGCAGGTGCAGAGATGGAGACTGGACTGTTAAGGAAGTGATGTAATCTTTGCTTGGGAGAGGCTATCAACTGTTATTTAAACAAAAATCCCCAAGTATTTCAAGAAACTGTGAGTGAAAAATAGCTGGGAGTGTCCAGTGTCATACTGTGTGAGTAGAGGAAATCTGCAGAACCATGGCCATGGTGATAACAGGGTGATTCAGGCTGGGACACTGCATGTGAACAACTGAGTCTGTAGGGACATGGAGGGATGAGGCACTCTGTCCCCAGCCCCAAGATAAATACAGCTGTACCTAATCTATTCTTGAGAATATTGCCTGAGCTTTCTAAACTCCTCTGAAGACACAGGCTCCTCAAGCAATCCCCCTCCACCAACCACTGACCCTTGAGGCAGACGTTTATTATCACAGGAAAAGTGAGCAGTCAAAATAAAGCTTTATCATGTATAGCATGAATATAGCATTTTCCTTTGCCAGGCTAAACAAGGACTTCTCTTTACATCTTCCACCTAACACTGTAGACCATGAACATCCCTGTTGCTCTTCCTGGAACTTATCTTGCTCAAGTACTGACCCTAATGCAGTGTTCTTATCACTGTATGTGTAAAACAGGATGTGCCTGTTCATCCATGGCACTGAGAACACCAGCTTTTAATCACATGAAAAAACAAGAACACTTAAAGAGAGACTACTGTCTTATACCAGATTGCTAAATAAGCCTTCCATAAGCAACTTTTACCAGTGTTAAAGACAAAATGATATACCTGCCAATTCTGAACTTGAAGGTGAACAGAAATCATTATATCTGACTCTTCTTACAGTTGCTTGTAACTGCAGCATGCTGTCATTTTGATATTCTACTGTCTCAGCATTTCAGAATCTTCTCAGCTCAGTGGTGTATGTTAGCTGCTGATGTTCCCATTGCCAGTAATTATTATATTGCAAATGGACAAAATCAAATGCAATAAAACTGGGAAGCAAAACCCAAAACTCTCACTAAAATTAAAGGAATGGCCTAAAGCCAGTCTCCTACAATCCTGCTTTCTAGCTTTGATAAAATGTTTTATTCATATTTGGCTCTACTGTATTAGTGTGTTTGAAAGCTGTGTTTCCTTCTGCTTCTGATATTCTTTGAGTATTTGACTGATTGAGTATTCTCATCTGATACTCTTTGAGTATTTGACTTCAGCTTCTCAGTGGGGAGAAATTTAGCCCAGGATGGCCAATCTCCAAATCCTTGTCACTCTAAAATTCTGAGCTCCCAAGACTAGATGAGTATAAATATATTTAATCCAGAATGAACATGATAATGCCATTGCATGTTTAAGCACAATGGATAACTGTACCTAATGCTGATAGTAACATTTTACAGAACATTATCCAAATTCTTATAAATACTGATTTTTCAAATAGAGATCCTTTGACCCTGAGCAGGATTCATTTCATGCTCCCCATGCAGCTGACAGGCAGCTCAGAGTCAATGGCTTTGCTGGGCAGGAGGATGCTCAGTTCCACTGCCTGGACTTGACTCAGCACTGATGTTACCACCTGCTAAGAAACAACTGAGAAAAGACATGAGCTGCTCCCAACAGCCCTTACTGCTTTAAGGCACTTTGAGCTCTTGGTTCTGACTCCAAACAGAGCCTAAGCAACAACATTTTTGGGATAATGAAGAAGACCTAAATAGATTACACAGCAAATGAAGTAGAGCTCCAGGGACGATGGCCAAGTATATAAAAATTTGTAATAGTTCTGTGACACAGCATCTCCAGTTTCTCTCCAGAGCTCAGCATAACCAGTTAACCTGGATTGCCTCAGCAAGGTTCACGGGACTTCTTTGCTGTCAGGGTCTTTTTTGCCCTTTCCTAAGAGTGAAATACTGCTCAGATACAGCTCATCTCCAAGAAGATGCTGGTTAAGTTCTGAGAGAATGAGAAAACCTAGTCCTCAACTGTGCTGTATCTTGTGTTTCACTCTGCACTATGCTTATTGATCACTATGGATTATTATGCTGGGAATGCTATTTCTTGGGGGATGGTTAAATAGTTAAGGATGATGAATGATAGTGCCAAGAGAGGAAAACAGAACCTTCCCTGCTGTCAGGGAATTAAGTTAATGTCTGTAACACAAAAAAGACTGAAACTACACTATAGTTTAGTCATCAACTGTTCTTACTACAATTCCTTCCATGAAAAATTTTTGAAGCTCCTGATTTTTTACTCTTCCTTAAATGTAAATGTTGTAGTTGCCAGCAGAGTTGTGAGGGAACACAGGCCACAGGGTTGTTCAGATCTTGCTGATAAAATTGTGCATTGCTTTTCACACCTGACCCAGCACACACCAACACTCACGAAGTCTGGCAGATACAGGAGGATGTATGGTGGCTTTTGGCATTAATTCAACCTTTGTAAAGTGAAGATGGTGTCAACAGACTGTGGAGGCATCAAGAGGAACCGTGACATCCATAATTATTCACTATAATACTGTTCACTCCTTTGTCATTGTCAAAGTACCATGCATCATACCTTTCACTTGCTAAAATTATAATTGTTTTCTGGACTGAGATCCCTCTGTGCTGGTTCTGATCTCTTTTGCTGCTGGAATTATCTAGATAACTAGAGCTCTCAGTTACCCCTATGTTGAGAGGCAGTGTCCCATGATAATAGGTGCAGCCTAGAGGCATCTCCTACACTGGGTCCAGGGTGTTCTCTTCCCACAAGAAGCCTACAAGCCTCTGAGCCTTTGAGAGTGTTTGTTCCCTCCTGTGCCATTCACAGCTGGGGCTGAGCTCACAGCAAGCCCAGGGATGGACTCATCCAGCAGGACAGGCAGAGACCCCAGGGACCCCTCAGTAGGGAGCAATGATGCTGCCAATGAAAGCAAGACTTTACAACATCAGTGCTTGGCACAGCCCTAAACAGGCACACACACAGTTACAGCTGCTGCCTGAAATTTCAAACACACCAGATCAAATGGAGAAGAGAAACCTACTTAATTTTAGCTGCTTTTTGCAGATGTCTGTCAGTCTTGGGGGCAGTTCAGTGGGGATGACTCCTTATACACATGGAGGAAAACAAATGTTTTGTTACAAACAGTCAGATGAACAACAATTCAGGGGGGTTAAGAACTGCTGCCTGGCAATCACCTCTCATTGCAGCCCCAGAGAGGTTCTGCTAGATATAACATAACGTGTTATATCTGTTAAATATAGCATTGGAGAGTCCAGGGTAAACTGAAGAGTCCCAGGGTTTGGACTTCATGGGGTTAAAATGCATTCATTAAAGAAGCAGAATCTGTTTCCATGGCACTTTTGTTTTTCATTTTGCATTGAGTTGACATCAAGGGTGACAGAATTTGATTAGCATTGAATTTTACAGTTGTTGGTTCGACTACACAGATGTAAAGTGCTGTTTGCATTCCTTACCAATCTCCAAAGAACAATCAGGCAAGTCAAAACAAGTGACTTTATTGAGCTCACAGATTTTGCAGGCTTTTTGCCCTATCCTAATAATGAGCAAGTAATTATCAAGGCAGTCAAATCACAATGAGGTTTTCATGGGAAATGGTGAAATTAAGAGAATTTCCAACTGAGATGCAATTCTTTTAAGATATTCTAGACTCTGGTTATACTGAGCCAGATAATTAAAGAACAATTGATTATTCTGGGTTCCAACATAAAGATTGGATGAATCTAGGAGCAGGCACAAGACATTCTGGCTCTGAAGTCCTCAGGTCCAAGCCTCCAAATTTATCCCATCTTTTTATAATGGCAGTTTAGGGAGCTGGGTTTAATTCCCTGACAAGTAGATTGGCTGTTAACCAGGATGAAACTTAACACAGATTTCAGGAGTAGCCCCAGTTAGTGACATGACATTTTACATTCCCAGAGCTTCTCAGCACAGAAAAGTCTTAGTGGGGTATTTTATATCGCTCAGATATAAAATTAACCAGAAATTGGTCATCAAACATGGCCCATGTTAAGTCTGCCCCTGCTCTGGGTAGATACCATAACCCAACAGCCTCACTCAGCTTTAGGCTTTAAAGCTTTATCTGAAGTATGACAAGTTCAGAGAACACTGAGGGCTCCCTGTCCTTACGTGTCCAAATGTCAACTGATCTCTGTGCAATACATCCTTAAACACAAAGTGCCTATAACTTACACTACTGAAGATGGCTTTTCTCTGGATAATAAAAACACTCTACAATTTTCCACAATTCAGCCAATAGATAAATGTTGCTCAAAGAACCTATATTCCTATTCTCCAAAAAATATTTTTGTGCTGGTAAGTAAGTAGTTATCTCTGCAGAAATTCAGTTAAAAATGGGACATATATCTAGGGCAGCAGATCTGAACACAAATTCAGCTCTCCAAGAAAACACCCTCCTAAACTAAACCTTCCACATGTGTTTGAATTTCTATTACAGCTGAAATTCAGCAAAGGCCTGTGAAGTGCACTGAAATCTGCCCCATCTTTCCCTTGATGAGAAGGACAATGCAGCAAGAACACTGCTGAACCCATGGAGGCACTGGGACACAGATACTCAGCATCTCACTGTGCTGAGATCTGCCCTGGTGCTCCTGCATTAATGTGTGCTTGTACCACTCCTCTGAGGTGTCAGGTTTGTCCAAGCTATGTCAGCCCCCTTGGCAGGATCCAGTGGTGTTGGATGCACAGTAGGGGGAATCTTTGTCTGTTGAGTACCTTAATTTCTGGAGGAAGTCCAACGTTGAGTGATACAGGCTGCTGCTGCTACACTGCCCACACTGGTACTCTGTTTTCTGACCCCTCTCCAACTTTTAACTCTTATGGTGCTTCTTGCCTTGAGTCATCAGTCAGTTCTCTGACTGCACTGGGTGATTTCTGTGTCATCAGAGGGCTGGCATGTGAGGATAATAAGGTTATTCCACAGAAGGACTTTATAGAAAACCTCATCTTTCCAGCATAGGTTAAGGAAAGAGGAAAATGACAGGAGAATGCAAAAGAAAAATAGAATAGGAAACAACAATTCCTTAGAAAACAGGAACTACAATAGCCTTCTGCTGTATCTATGATAATAAAGTAGCTGTTGACAGGCTTCTTCTAAAGACCCTCTCTATGCAGCATCCAGCAGAATTACACTGTGAGGCTCTAGCACTGCTGAAGGGGTGGCACAGTTAGAAACAGTGAATTACAGCTGTGGTAAGCTACAGCATAACCTTGTGACAAGTTATTGACTTATGTCACTGCTTTCCTGACAGAGCTTTAGGAGCCATACACAAACTCCCTCCCTCCCAAAATGCCCTGTATGAACTCAAGACCTTATCTTTTCAGAGAAACCATGAGGAAGGCAGCCTTCTTCCTCTGGTACAAAAAATTATTAGACTACCAAATCACATAACTTGCTTCCTTCCTCTGTCTGCTTTTGCCCCTGAATGTATAGCAATAAAGGGATCAGAGTGGGAACCTATAAATCTTGGTTTAATAGAAGAAGTTTCTCACTCTGTAAAAGGGTCCATTTGCTATGTCCTCAGATAAACTGAATCAGAAATAATGAACTCAGAGGAGAACTTCCTGGGGTAAGCTCTTGTGAAGTGTGCTCCAGGACAAGCTAACAATTTGTTTGCATTGCTCAGGAGAATGAAACAGGATGTTAAAACCTAAAAGGGAGACTAAGAACAGAAGATCATAAATTCTGATTTTATTCCTGCTGTGATGCAGATTTTTTGAAGTGACCTGAGAAAAAATCATCTACTGCACTTTATCCCCACAGAGTATGGGTGACTCTCCTGCCTTGCTGCACCTCTTTATTATTTGAAAAGATCTTGAGACTCTTAAGGTAAAAGGGCAAATCTAAAAGTATTTCTATGCTAAAGAAGAAAAACAGTAGTAATGAGAACCAAAGCCGAGGCTTGGGGAGCTCTCTCCTGTCCCAATGGGCCATGTCTGCTTTAATCTCCATTCAGGGAAGAAGCAGTTCAGACACAGGGCCACCTCCCTCCTGTTCTCTTTGGTGTCTCTTTTGCTCTAGGAGGCAGACGTGCAAGAAAGTCAATTTTGTCCTTTAGATATGCTGAGAGAGAAATTCTGCCCGAAAATTTCTTTCACCATTAGAGACAGAGCAGCACTTTGGCCTTAAACAACCTGACCTTCATCAAAATCACACCCTTGACAATCATCAGTGAGACCAGTGATGTGAACAAAATCTTAAAGATGTTGAGATTCAGTTATACAATTAACCCCATGTACCTGCAGAGAAAGCTGTCAAACTTCACAAGGGTACAGAAAGGGCTAATCCCAGGAACAGCTGTTCCAGGTGTTTGCTCCTGCCCTCACTAAGAGCCCAGTTTGCTTAGCTCTGTGGTCAGCCTTACCTTTTCCCAGGCTTCACGTCACTGAAATCCCAGCTAAGGAGTAAGCTGGGATTTGCCATGCATGAAGACTGGCACTTTTGCTGGGGTTAGGTGCTACCTGTCACTGCTCCTGGGTCACATGGAACCAAACCAACATCAACACTTTAGCCTAAAGATCATGCTGCAACTCCCACCCCCAAATAAACCACCCCACTCAAGTACAGCAGTACTGAACATCAAGTGCACAAAAAAGAATTCACTCTAGGCTAACCACTGTGAAGGACCCTAAATCAATGAGGTAGCTCTGCTTAGATCTTCCTTTTAGTAAGACCCCTGAAGAAAGAACCAAGGTTTTTAGATTAAAAAAGGAAAATTATACCACAGTAACATGCAGCATACCTACTTTTTAGTAGATAAACTTCATATTGATTATGCCAGAACAAATCATGCAGCTTTCCTCATGCACAGAGTGTCATTAGAGCTGGGAACCATTCCCCAGGCTTGGTTTTAAGTAATTGGGCCATTTCCTGGGCTGCAGTAAACTTGACCCAGTGCCTGACAGAGCCTGGGAAGTATCTCTTTATCACTTTTAAAGGCTGGCTTTCTGCTCTTTCAACCATCTTCACTTCCTGCTTGTCGCCAAGAATCTGCTCTTCAGGAAAAGCCTAATTTTCCCTACTTTTTGGAGAGTGTTAGCACTGAACTCACATTGTTTAAAGAAATTTTGCATAAAATCAGGAACAAACAAGTCAGGAAAGAGTTTTACACTGCCAGGGAAAGTAGGAGAAAGTAAAGATGTAGGAGAGATTTGCTTATGCCACAGACAAACCAATGCACAGTGAGCACATCAAAGGCTAAAGTTTGAATTTGTCACATTAGTCTGAGGAACTGCCCATTTGGTTTGTTTTCATGTTATGGTCAGGAGAACAGCACTGATCTTAAACTGCTCTTATATTTCACTTGAGCAGCTGAAGGTAGACATAAAAAACAACCTAACTTTTCATAATGGATGCCATAAACAAGGCTATAAATGTCAGAAAACAGTTACTCAGGCATTGAAATATTAAAAACAGGCAACAATAATCTTAAAGAAAAGAATTTTCCATGTCCAAGGTTCCTGCAGGATATAGCTCTGAAAAAGACAAGGAGGAGGTGCAGGCATGGTGCTTGCTACAGAACCCCAGGATGAGGACCAGTGTAAGTGATGGACAGATCAGGGCTCAAAGAGTCACTTGTATCCCAGAGGACACTCAGGCTCCTAAAGAAGCAGCAGAAAAATTCCCAGTTTCCAGACCAGAACTGAACATTTTCATCTACAAGAGGGTAAATCCCTCATAGCAGTAGCAGATTTTCCTATTAGTGCTAACAGAGCAAATTGCAGTTTTTGTTCTTGATTTTTCACTGTCCTCTAAATACACCCTTCCTGCTCCCTGCCAGTCCTTCAGCTGCCCCTCAGCCACAGTGATTTTGGCTGTCAGCAAATCAGAGTCAGTGTGGGAAGAAAAAAGGAATGTTATTTCTTCTCATTCATTTACTTCTCTGAGTTGTGACTGTTTTTCAAATAATTTGACTTTGACAAATGGATGCTGTGTACTCAGAACTGTAAAGTGGTTTAGTAAAGACAGAAAAGAAGGTCTTGTCCTTTCTGAAGGAAGAGGTTAGAGCAGTGTTCCCTTCTGCCAGTGCTTTGATGAAAAGAAAGGAAGTAGTCTTAGCAAATCAAAGCCGAAAATTCTTCATATCCTCTTAACAAGGAGACTCCTGAATGGCTTATGACACCAAAATCACTGTATATTTCACTGAAATAAATCACACAATGTTGTAAAGCAGCTTTATAATGCTTTGAAAATGTAGAGGTTTAGACTATTGTTACTGGATAAAATGTATTAGCCTAAGTAGACTTAATAACAGTTTCACAGAAAGTATTTACAGCTAAAATATTTATTTGATAGAGCCCCTTTTTCTTGAAATATACAAACCTTGCAAATTAATGTTTTGACTAGAATAGATTGGTTTTCTATGTTGATTAATTCCTATTTCACAGACTGAAATACAGCACTGAATCTTATTAACAAAGTGACTTTCCACACCACTCATTTAAAATAGTTTGAGGTGATCAAAACAAATGTACCAAATGATAAGCTTTGTCAAAAGCAGTATCTTGAACTCTTGTTTCACATAACCATTAGAAGTTTATCTTTTTGCCTGACATGATAGTTTATCAGACTCTTTAGCACACTGTATTACTAAATCTTAGCATTTTCATGAGGTGGAAAATTTGTTTCTACTTTTGAGCAGCTCCGATTCTATCACTATTAAAACAGCAATAACATAATATTGCAGTAAATATTAATGGCAGCTATAGGTATGATTTCAGTAGTTTAAATCAGATGTTTCACCAAAAAGGAAGAATAATTTTATCCTGAACGGTTATTAATTAAGCCATCAAACTATCCCCGGCAAAAATAAAAATGTTTGAAAACAGTGGCAACTTTTTATTTGTTTAACAGCTCAAATATGAAATGTAGTCCGTGGTCTGAATGTATTGTGAGCCTATGTGAGCAGTTTTGCCATAATTCCTTCTCTTCCCAATTTGAGACAAAGAGACAGAGGTGCAAGGGGAACAAGATTATTGTTACTGTTCTCAGCTGCCCTGGGGGCAGATGAACCCCATGCAGGGCTGTGGCAAAGCTGGCACAGCTTCTGCTTAGGCAGGGCTTGTTCCACAGGTACCCAAACTGCTCCACAGGCCCCCAGACATAGCACCTGCAGCATGATAACCTGAGATTCAGGTGAGGGCTGAGGGGAGTGGATTCCCAGCAATACCAAGACTTCTAGGAAAAAAACCCCAAAACACTAGAGATTGCTTGTAGAGAGTAACAAAAACACTGAGTGTGGATGAAAGAAGATAAGGGACAGAAGTAATACAAAGAATGAACAAAAACATTTATGTTGACCCATGCAGAACAACCTTGTAGAAATATGAAGTAAGGGATTAAAATAAAATCTTTTTAGCACAGCTATAGAGAAATGCTGGTTTTTCAGAAGGCAGTACTCCATGATTATTCACAGCCTCTATGGCATTGGCTCAGGTCTGGAAAGAACTAAATTTACAAATGACATTTGCATTCTCTAACTCTGGAACTTTGATCTAAAAGTACTGCACCAATACTGCATAACCAAAAAATCAACCCATGCAAACACCAGCTAGACAAGAAATGGTCTATACTTTTCCAAGTATATGGGATTAGTGCAATGCTGACCAGCTTATCACACCTACAATAATTATCAATATTGTCAACTTACCAAATTTTGTTTTTAGGGCTTCATTCTGCATGTTGTCATCAAAGTAAAGATTGAATCGTTACCCCACTCATAATCTAACAGCTGGATTTGCTTTGAGTACTATTTACACTGAACAGCCCTGCCTTGCATAAGATGTCCAGATTTTGCAAATAAGCAGAGATCAAATCAGCAAACAAGGTGGTAATGGAGAAAGTGAGACCACATGAAAGAGTGGGGAAACAACACAATCTATGTTAAAGCATTTTTTCCTAATTATAGTTTCCTTCAATTCATACTTAAAGTGGAAAAAAGACAGGGTAAATAGAAAATCAACGTGGAGGGGTAATGGAGACAACTTTACAAAAACAGACAAGCAGAGAAAGAGGAGCACTTCAGGTGTAAGGCAGAGAACAGAGAGAGTGGTGTAAGGACCAGGTAAAAAGAATGAGAAGAATGGCATTAAAAAGGCTAGAAAACAGAGAAAGGTAATATTTAAGCAAATGCCCATACAGGTATGGCTCAGGGGTTTGGGTTTTTGGATTTATTTTACTCTCACTTTTACCTCTGGTGTATAAAGTAAAGGGTGAATCAAGTAAATTACTGGAATTGCTGGTGAGATACATCCAATGTGAAGAGCACAGGACTGGGCCATGAGTTGTAAAACAAATCTGAGGCAGGGACTGAAAAGAGATAGCTAGAGTTCTTTAATGTCTAGATAGTTTGCTTAAGGCTGGAGGACAAGGGAAACAACTAAAAGAAGGGAAGACAAAAGATAACACTTCCACACTGAATAGACAACCTGTATCCAATACTTCTTCAGGTGATGAAAATGCAAAGCCTGTTAATTCATCCTGTCCATTTCATCCTTGGACTTGATTCATTAACAGCTCTGGATTTACACCTGATTTTATACCATCAATCTTTCAGCAGTTCATTTCCTATACAACCAGCGAGACAAGTAAGATTCTTTCCTGGCCTGAACTCCTGACAGTGTTGTCTGTTAGCTGGTGTGACTTTACCTTGCCAGCAAGCCCCCACTGTGAGCTGCATGGCAATGTGGGAGGGGTGGATGGGCCAGTCGTTGGTCACCAGGTACGGCTCATACGTCGTCCCGTCCATGTACAGCGTCACCACGGGGAACTCCACGTTGACCACGTAGTAGTGCCACTCCTTGTCACAGATCTGGGGGACACAGCAGAGTCTTAGTTCTTATGCTGACTGATTTTTATATCCCGTAAGGTCTTCAAATCGTGTTGTTTCCGAATTTCACTTACAGGAAATAATTCCTACATGGCTAACATTAATGAAAAGCCAAGACAATGGCGGTAAATACTCTTGGCATATTTGCAAAATGTATGTGATAAATAGAGACTTCTTAAAACACACTCTGAAAGCAAGACGTAGATATAAAATAGAAAAATCAGACTATTTGGTATTTCATCTGTATTTTCACATTTGCTAATACATAGTATTAGTTTCTTAATGTTTGTATCTACTGTTGAAAACAGTAGGCTTTCATGTAAGATACACAGAGGATGTACTGGCATAGTTACTGGGGATCCCTATTACGTTAAGATTAAGAAAATATACAGCCCTTTTCACTGGACTGATGAGTTATTACCAATGATTGCCATTATTAACTTATCCCATTAGAACTTAGAAAGTCCTGTGCAGCCTGCTAGGACCTTGACAGTGCTAAAAAGACCTGGGTTGTACTCTGTGCAACAGAGGGACAAGCAGTCTACAGGTTTGGGCAGGGAACCCACCTCTTCTCCACCCTTCATCTTTTGGCCTTGAGATTTTTCCCAGATGGTGGGAAAATGAGGATCTTTATGGTTTCCCTGATACCCACCAGCTCTGAAAAGCAACGGCCACAGCTACAACATACTTTCAGGATGACAACTTTAGTGTCAAATCACATATGAATTTCTGAGCTGGACAACCAGAGATTACTGCAGGATGACCAAATCCAGTTAAGTTTAGAAATGTACAGCTGGATGAACCCGTGCCTCTAGAGATAGAAGTCTGGTGTGCAAATATCAGTGTCTGCCCAATTATTTTTTCTGTTGTTGTATCTTTCAAGGTAAAAGTTCAAAGGAATAAATCACAGCAAACTGGTAGGATGAGTGGGCTGTTTTAAAAACAAAACAAGAGTTACAGCAATGGTACTTGCAGTTCTGGGGAGATCCTTGCTTTGATGTATAAAGAAATGGAAGTGCTTAAATGCAGATATCCTTGCTGTTTCATAGAAGCAAGCAGAAAGTGATGGTTAAACATAACACTGTGTCCTTGGCCAGGTGAAGTGCTATGTGGTGCAGTATCTGCCCTTTGAAAGCAAAAGCTAATGTTTTGTTCCAGAAAGACATTCCAACAAGCACATAATTACTTCTATTTCAAACAGATACATTTATTGCTGCAGACATTGTAGCTCCACAGCGAGAGATAAATGCAGCAAGAGGCTGCTGGAGGGTGCCTTCCTTTTTTAAGCAGGAGACAGCACAAATGTTTTCTGAAGGTTAAATGAACTGAAACCAAAATGGAAAGTAAATAAATTGGAAGACTAAAAACGTTATTGAACAAATACCAACCACCAACAGTGTTATGCAGCCCTACCTTCCAAGGAAAAGCAGCTTACCAAGCCCCTGACCTGCTCATTAGCATGTGATGCATCACAGCCACATGCAGCTGATATTTCCTGGAAAACAAAACCCAGTTTTGAGAGACCTTGCATGGCAAAACCTACAGGATGAATAGCTGGCACTTTGTGGAGAACTGTTCCACACTATTTCTGTTTTGCAACCCTGAACTGCATCACATGGGATGCCCCAGCTGCACCCCAATGAGTGAGTAATCCTCATGTTTAACTAAAGCAAGGGCATTTTGACAGGGCAAACCAAAACATTTTGGGGCATTACACACACAAATAGCACAATAATGTGTAGCCAGTGTAATTACTGCATTAGGCAGTTACACTTTTCAAAGAAAATGCTTCCTGGAAACACAACATTTCGTAAATTCCACAATTCAAGGCTCCTGCAGCTGGGCTCCAGTGCTTCCAAGAAAAATACAGATGTCCAACTGTGCATGTCCACATATAGTACTCATTAACTTTTATTCTTTCTTATACATTCTGGAACATAAGATAATGCAAGTGCAGGCAGCTTGGTGATGTCCTCAAACCCTCACTTACCTGCATTTCCTTAAATTTCAACACATAAACACATAAAGTGGTGTTTTGAAGGGAATTTACATACTTGACGTCCCAGCTTGGTTGTTCCTGAGATTTCAACAGGACTTGTTGGCCATCTTAATTGTCACCTGATTTCAATTCAGTTTAGGGACACAGACACATGTCTATTCTTCCAAACCATCTTTCAGTATCTGTACTGGGCCCCAGTGTAAGAACAAATATTCTATAAGGAAGGAAAAAATTACTTCCAAACCCTGGAATACATCCCAGTCATTCAGCAGCAGGTGGTACTTCACGGCTGGCCATTTCACAAGCAACAAAATAATGAAATAAATAATTGTGGTGTGTAATTTGTTATGCTGTTGTTTCAGACACCTTCTTTGCCTCCTTCACACAGAAAGCCATTTTTTTCCCTGCATGTATTCTACTGTGGCAATGGAATGCAACATGAAGCAGTGAAGCCAGGAAAAGAAAATTATAAAATATACTGCACTGGCAAATAAAGAAATTTTAATACTGTCAAGTTGGAAATTTATTTTAAAAATCTAATTTATAAAGCTATCATAATGACATAAAATTACAGATGAGTAAATTGGGCTTCCAAAACTGCTGGATGGCTTGGTTTAATCACTCTATCATGCCAGCCTGCCTCTCTTAAGTATTAGTCAAATCACAGTGAATGAAACAGCCTGAAGTCCTAGTGCTGATTACAAGCCATTGTTCTGGAACACACTTCTATGAAATAGCTGAGAACAGCCTCCATATAAATCTTACAGAGTATGTGTCCTAGGCTCTTGGCATCTTTTAATGAAAAAAGATTTTTGCCCTTTATATTGGAATGCTCAGGAAAAGACTGAAACCAAAGTTCTTGGTCTGAGAAGCATGCGGTGCTTAGAACCAGACTTTGCTGGTCTGCAAAATGCCCCATTTTTCAGCCTTGTCCATATAGGCCCGGCATGCACCTGGGAGAATCTGCAATTTCCAGCTCTTGGAGCCTCCCTCAGGTCAGCTGGGGCCACTCCTGGAATGGGGGTCATTGGCCTGCTTGGCTGCACACCAAGGCAGCCTGTGCTCCCCAAGTGCCCAGTGAAGAGCTGCTCATGCTCACTGCAAGCCCCTGCTGAGCTCCCTGCACATCCCTCTGGTGCCCTGGGAGCCCCAGCAGGAAAACAGCTCTGCACAGCCCAGCCTGCACATCCCAGGGAGCCCCAGCAGGAAAACAGCTCTGCACAGCCCAGTCTGCACATCCCAGGGAGCCCCAGCAGGAAAACAGCTCTGCACATCCCAGGGAGCCCCAGCAGGAACACAGCTCTGCACATCCCTGTCTGCACATCCCAGGGAGCCTGAACAGGAACACAGCTCTGCACATCCCAGCCTGCACATCCCAGGGAGCCCCATCAGGAAAACAGCTCTGCACATCCCAGCCTACACATCCCAGGGAGCCCCAGCAGGAAAACAGCTCTGCACAGCCCAGTCTGCACATCCCAGGGAGCCCCAGCAGGAAAACAGCTCTGCACAGCCCAGTCTGCACATCCCAGGGAGCCCCAGCAGGAAAACAGCTCTGCACAGCCCCTTGGTGCTGCTCAGAGCACACCTAGCTGTGTCCCCTTGGGGCTTGGAGAGGCACGTGTGGCTTCCATCTTCTACTTCCTGTGACTTTGCTGAGGAAGTGCTCTCAGAACACACTGAAACATCCTCAACAAACCAGGAAGAAGGAAAGGAAAGCAAAGAAAGTGCTCTGCTCACTGCAAATAGCACCACTTACTGCAGCTATGAGATAAAAATCCTTCTGCCTGAGCAGTCTGAAGCAGTTGGCAAGCAGTCTTGTTCAGTTGGCAAAAGTGGTCTGACTGAACCACTTGTTTGAAGAAAGCATCTTAACCCCCATCCTTAGCCATCATTTATTAGAGCACACCTAAAACACTGGGCCTGCTTTGGTCCCCTAAATACAGTATTTCAATAAACTGGAGTGAATTCAGTGGAGAACCAGCAGAAGGGCCAGCTCTGGCCACGTGAGGAGAGGCTGAGGGAGCTGGGCTTGTTTGGCGTGGAGGGAGGCAGCCTTAGGGAAAAACAGCAGCCCTGCAGTGCCGAGGGAGAAGTGACCACGGACAGGCTTTTTAAAGTGGACAACTCTGCATTTTTACATCCCCTCACTAAAGAAGGCAAAAAATGCAGGGAATCTTAATGGCATTAGCATTATTCACTCAGCCACAGTCCCCTGGCCAACCCTCCTGCCTTGTTCTGAAAGCAGCCAAATGCTTTGCTGCTCTGCTTCACAGCCTGGCCCACACTAGCCTGGTTCAGAGCACTGAAAATAGGTGATGACTGGGAGGGGACAGGGGTATTGCTTTAATTTTAAAAAACACCACATTTTTCTCTCCATCTCTAAAAACCATCCTTCTGAAAGAGATTTTTAAAAATTTACAAGGTTTGGAATGGCTCTTTTTCTGTTGAATCCAATAATTTTGACAGTTTTTTAATGTATTTTGAGGCACAAAATATTTTCATTATGTATTTTGAACATATTCTTATAGTATTGAAAGAAAGCACTGCACTGCTTACAAACAGGGAGCTAAAAGGAAGGTTCTGAAAGACTGTTTTATTATACTTTGAATCAGGACCTAAGCAATAGTGCCACTGCAACAAGGAAGGCTAAAAAAGATAATAATTTGGAATTGGTTGGCAGTGGATTTCATATCAAATTGAAAAAGCTACATATATTTGCAGTTATTCAAAGAAAGATGTGTATTTACATATGTAAATTAAAAAATTAAGCATTTTAGGCAGTTGAGTCATTCTGCCCGAGGCTGGTGAGTTTTGCATGAAGGCAATTCACAGGTGAGCACAGAGAGCCTTTCTCCTCTCCCACTCTGGGGTAAAACACAGTTGTCTCTGAAATGGGATCCTTAAAGATATTGAATGAGCTTTTATCTGTTACTTTAGAATCTCATTTATTATCCTAATTGTTTTTCTAATGTCAGTTCTCATCCACAGATCTCTGCAATTAAGGCATGTTAGTTTAAAAGAAGAAAAGGAGATACCTTGGGGCATTGCTGTTGCTATGACTCCTGCTTCCTTTTGATTTCTTCTAATAAATCTTTGCCTCAAATTTCAGTAGCTGAGCTACCTGCAAAGTTGATTAAGTGGTATAGGAGAAAAAGTTACACAGTTGACTTTTTGAGCTCTTTTTCTCATTGTCTATAAACACCTCTGATTTCTTTCTTTTTTTTTTTCTCTCTCTTCTTTTTCTTTCTTTTTTTTTTTTTTAAATTATCCCTACACCACTAGGAACGGAAGAAAACATTGCTAAAAATGTCCTGGTGTAGATCTCAAGTGTGTAATTCAGTATGCAGATATTCACTGTGAAGGATGGCATTGCTTCACTGGGGGTACCCGGGTTACCTGGTGCATTTCTGTTTTCTAATACAATGAACAAAAATCTGTTTTTGCCATGAATATGTGGTTTTATGGTAAAAGTCTGCTTTTGCGGGAATCAACAGATATGCACTTGAAATTGGCTTTTGCTACAGTACAGTCTGTCAGAATATTCATTTTGGGGAAGAGCTTTTGAAAATAAACAAAAGCAAAGCACAAACGCTGACTAATTAAATCCATTCAGTCACATGAATTTCTGTATCTTGTAGCATTATTTATTCTGCCTCAGTAATGGGCTCCACATTAGGACACATTTGCCATGTGTAGGCTTTACTCAACCTCAGCATTGCTTCCCTGGAAATGATTAAAACATCTCTGGGAAAGGGTTTGATACTCCTGACCACTAAGTAAAGGTGTGCAGATTGCAGATAGGTCTCCGATATCTCCACAACCTCTTCAAAAAACTTTAAATAAAGCTCTAAAATATTCATATTATGTACCAGGGCTTTTTTTTTTAGATATTCTCTTTGTGTTTCATGTTCTACATTTATCCTTCAGCAGCTCCTTCACACAACATCTTTCCCTTGTCTGTAAAATCAATACACTCTGTCTCTGTGGTTCCAATAGATACAGTATGGAAGTAGTAATTAAGGCAGGATGGAAGGAAAATTTAGTGCATATGGGAAAAGGAGGCATTGATACACAGTCCCACAGTTGAATTTACAGGTGATACACTGTAAAACATCATCATAATCCAGCAAAGCTGTCACAGCTGGTCTATGGCTGAGCAATTAATTCAGTTATAAATAAGAAACCCAGCCTGGTTCCATAAACTGACCCCTGGGCTGACATACAGGGGCTCCACCCCAGCAGGCTCCATCCCAAGCTGCAGACAGCTCACTGCTCAGGGGACTGGCAGGTGTTTAGATCAGACCAAGGAGAGTTTTAAACCCCCTATATAAAGTGAGTTCAAACAATAAAGTGAGCTCATTGCCTCATGTAACTCTCAAGTGTGGTCTCTGTCTCTGACTGACTCCACGTAACATAAAGCAGTGTTTTGTCTGTTAGAATACTGCTGCACATGTAACCTCCATATACTTCTTGTAGCTTGAGCCTCAGCCTGCACAGCCCTGCTCAAAAGCAATCACAGAGTCTCCCTGAGCGAGCTGCAGAATTCTGACAGCTGGTGGATGTCAGAAAAGCAAACCAGGAAAACCCAACCAGCCAGGCTGCTTTGCTCTGGACCAGCTTTTCTGCTTGTGAGACTGGAGCATCATCACTCTCCCAAGTGTCAGCAGGAGTGGCTGTAGGATGGAGTGATTTGTACTCCTTGGTGAGGAAGCTGTTCCACAGCTATCAGAGCTGTGTCAGAATTTGGATGTCTCTAGTACAGATGCTGATGTGATGTTACAGCTCTGTGTACAGGGAGTTAATTTGGAAAAATAATTAACCATTCTTCTATAGCTGCATTTGTAAAGGACTGTGTGTGATCAGTCATAGAATAAAGGAGATGAACACTGTGCAAATGAATCCCTTCTGCCTGGAACCTCATCTCAGTATCAGAAGAACATTACCTAGAGAAGGGAGCAAAAGAGACTTCTCTGCTCCTTATGGAAGTCTCAAGCAAGGTATTGCTTCCTCACAGGAGTTTTGGTGAGGAATCTGGAAACAGTTTGTATTTCCTACCCTGGCTGAGTGGATAAAAGGAAGAGAATCCTCCTGTGATGATACTGAGGTGGGCAGAGCCACAGGGATGTTACTCTCAGGGCTCTGCTGACATGCCTGAGCTCCTGAAGGAGGCACTGGTGACTTTCCACAGACACGGTGAGACCCAGACAGCTTCCTGCACTGACACCTTCTTCAGAAAGCTGAGCAAAGCAGAAGGGATTTCCCACAACTGTGTACTTTGAAACAAAATGAAGGTGAAGGACTGGGAAGCAGTGCCTTACCCTTATAACCTCACTGATTGAAAGGATAATGCAGCCTCATGTTGATTGATTTAAAATGAGAGTTTGTGTACCTTCAAAAAACAATTGTTTCTTCAATATGAACTATTCAGTTGGATAGTTTAGAAAACTGTCCATTAGAAAAACCTGCTGGAATTTCTTGTGTACCTGCTCAAGTGAACGCTTTATGCAAATAAGAATGTATCTAATCACAGTCTTTCCAAACTGATATTTTCAACTGTTTACTCTCTGTCTAGTACATATTTTTTTTCTTCTGCTTAATGTTTATATGACTTAGATATTTTCTTTCACTCAAAAAACCAGATTTTCACAGACCGTTCAGGAAACATCCCTAAGATTTGATATTTTGAAGAAAATATCGATAGAACATTTTGTTAGAATACCTTGAGCCCTGCCATTTATTATGCAATATGGTTAATTTAACATGTCAAACAGAAGTGTGGATGTCCATTAAATCACTCAGCAAATTTGGTGAGGAAGGTTCAATCTTTTAACCATTTTTATCTCTTGAGAAATACCCCAACAATACAAATTCATTCAAACTAATTCCTGAAATACATTTATATAGCAAGTTTGCCAAGTATCTTTCTTTATAGCTATGGATGTTCCCATAGGAAATGCCTTGTTGCATTTTATCAGAAATTCTTCTTTACTTTGTAGTGACAAATGAAAGTAATTGTTTTTTCCCTCCTCAGGCCATTTCCCCTCCATGTCCATTCAAATTAATGCAGAAGGAAGAGCAAGCACCTAAAACAGGTGAGTGTGTGTTTAGCACCAGATGTCCAGATCTAAAACATGACTTGGTCTTTGATTTTCCTGCGATTAAAAACCTGAATCTTGCAGAACTCTGCAGTGTGTTTTATTTGGACGTTGACTGACACAGCCAATGTCTTTCATCTCAAGAAAGAAGGTGAACACAGACACTGGAAGTCACCCTGTAGTAACTGGGGCAAATTTCTCATTACTGTGAGTTAGTTTTATTGGGGTTTGTGAGTCATTCTCAGTGTAAAAGAGCTAAGTATACAAATCTGACTGTGAGTTTTCTGAGATTTATTATCTGGTTTGTCTGAGCTCCCTGCCCCATATGCTGGAGGGAGGATGTTCATTATGGCATTGACCTCCCTGTTAGCCACTGTTCTCCCTCCCTGTGCTGCCAGTGTTCTGCCAGGCCAAGCAGATCACTGCCTTGCACCTCAGCATCCCCTGCCCCTTTGGGAATCTTTACAGCCACTAGTATTCCAGCACTTAATGAAGGCAGCTTTTTTCCAGCCACGCATGACATTTGAGTCCTCTGCAAATGAACCTTCAGTGTGTGAAAACAGAAAGGATTTAAGAAATCTCAGGGTAAACCTCTATTCACTAACTGTAGAAAAAGAAAGGACAGGGAACAAAATAATAACCAAAGACATCTCTTAATTTCTTATTCTGCAGTCCCCTGATGAGATCTTGAATGACCACAGTGCTGGCCCTTTTCCATCAGAAACCACTCTCATCTGAAATTTATCTGGCTGTTTACCTCCACAGATTCGTCTCCTGTCTTACTCTTAGAAGAGACTTGACAACTCTGTCCCAGACCAGCAGACTTTTACATTACTGTGAGATGGAGAGATGGTAAAAACAATTCACTGGTGCAGTCCTTTACAGCTTTTAGTGGTACATATATACATATGAATGTATGAGCTATATAAATATGCATATGCATACATACACACAAAACTTTGGGGTTTTTAATTAGAAACTAGAGTGAAACATTTGAAAACAGGGTTGTAGAATAGTTATGTAATTCTAAATCTTTCAAGTAAAAAGGGAGCACTGTTTTTAGAAAGTCAACATGGTACAATCACTGAAATGAATAAACTCCAAACAGCTCATATCAATGTGAATATTTTCTTAGACCAATTTGTACTATTCTAGTTGTAAATGTTCTAGTTGTAAAGATTTCAGGGTACTTTCAACAGCTCTTATCAGAATAAATTGATTTAAAAACTGTTAAAGAAAGAGAAATTATCAGAGCATACAAAGATGAAAAACATTTTTAGAAACTAAGTATTTAATAACTGAGTTGAACTGAAATTGAAACTAAACTATTGAAGTGATACACAGCTAATGAAAACTGATCCCTGTTAACTCTACTATTAAAGTTATTATTGATATTCTTTAAGCTACCAAATAACAGTCTTGGTAGGTAATGGAAGGGTAAATAATTTATATAAACTGTTATAATGGTCTGATAAAGAAATTTCCATGGGATTAGGGTTAATGTTGGTTCTTCTTCACCAGTAAGGAAATTTTTCCTGGCCATTAATCTCTCTCTTGCTCTCACTGCCTCATGTAAATAAACCCAGTTAACATTATTTAACTGTGGTGCTCTGGATTGGGCCATCCCTCTTTTCCAGGCTTTCTGAGCTGAGGGCTGGTCTCCAAAGGAGAGTCAGAATGGGAGCAGGGCAGTGGCTGCTGTTTCAGAAGCAATATTCCCTTCTGAAGCTGTCAGAAACTGATACCCAGTGAAGGGAGCAGCAGCACTGCTGCCAGCAAAAGTGAGACAGCCAGGATGGGGAACAGAGCACTTAAAATGTTTTCCAGGTTCCTCTACTGTTGCTTTAAAAAGTAAATAAAAAATTAAATAATTTCTATTTCATCTGTTCTTTGTTCTTATAATATTTCACTACTTGTAACAGGAAGCTTTACTGAACAGTAACTCATCCTGGTGTATTATTTCCCTTTTCTCCTTTTCTTAAAAATTCCTTTAATTTTTCTATTAATTAATACCAATCGATCATGAACTAACAAAAGGCAGAAAAGTCCCCTGATGTCAGCTTATAAAAAGAACAAATAAAACCATTAAGGATAATGCAAAGAACTTTGCTTCAGAGATGCAGCATGGCCACTGCCAGCTTGGATTTGCCCTTGGAAATTTACAGCTGAGGAGAGCAGGAAAAGCAAGGGAAGAGAGGCACTGTACTTCCCACCACAGATGCTCAATAAAATATTGCCTTGCTCCTATCAGGGTGGAAAACTGCTCCTATCTAAATGGAAAGAATGATCAATATTCTGAGATGAATGCACTTTCTACTGAGTAGTGAAACATGGGGACAATTTTTAAGATCAGCTTGAATCAACTGAATCTGAGGAATAAAAAGATCAGCCAAAGTCTTAGCCAGAATAAACACTACAAGTTTAATTTCCTGCCTCCCAATTTAAAGGGCTTCTATGATTGTTTCATTTTTATGCCAGATACTGAGCTACACTGTGATTTGTCAGTATAAATTTTCTGTTAAATATCTCCTTAAACTAAAGAAGCTACCATAAATGTTATATACCCAAATGTGTATATATATGATCAGAGATGAAAAAATGCAAAGACTTGAGGAGATCACATCTTTGGGAATTATTCACAAACTGAACACATTTACCACTTAACAAATAAGAATAGTATTAAGGAGAACTATGAAACCCACCAGATCCTTTGAGCTCCTACCTACCTGAAACACCCCAAATACCTCCTTTGTTTCCTAATCTGAGACCTGATATTTGATTGACATTATTTATTGAAGTGCTCAATTAATTCTTTGAATTTTGCCTATTAATGCATTTATAAAGCATGAAACTGTTTTATTTCCAAATGGTACCCACTATGTTCCTGAGGGCATTGCTGGTAAGGGAGAACAGAGATTAGGGATGTTTTGAGGCACAAATTGTGTCAGTCTTATTTTCTTGCATTACTAATGTCCCTTCCAAAACTGAAAAAGTGTGGGCTTTTGAACAACCTGACTTCAAAGGGAGCTGAAATGAGCTTTTGGTCTCTGAGTTTGTTCCCTCCTCAAGACAGCACACATAGAATTTTACTTCATTTCACTCATGAGGCCTCATCATTCATCTTTGAATCTTATCTGGAATTTAAATCACTTTCTCTCATCTCCAAAATCTGCCTTCTTAGGTGGCACATGCAGGGATTCTGCCTGTCAGATATTTCTATTAAGAGATTTGCAACAAACTTATTTTTCACTCTTTGGAGGGTTCTGTCTGCAAATGGAATTGTGGTCCTAAACTAAATGAAATGCCCATTTAACATGCCTCCTGAAACACACATTATTTGCTAGAAAACCAAGAAAATAATTTTCAGTTTATTAATAATACTTAATCAAAACACAGACTTATTTAAAAAGAAAAGAACAAAAACTATGAGTGTTAATACAAAACAAGCCCTGCTATTCTTTGTGATTACCTCTCAAATATTAATATACAGGGGTTTTATTCAGTTTGCTTTCTAGAAACCTGGCTGAAATGCTAATACTCCAATGTTTAAAGGTTACATTTGAGTCAGGCATCTTGACCACCTGCTGCTCCAAGGACTGAGACAACTGAGAGGTGTGGCCACACTCCTGAAGGGTCCTCAGGAACTGAGGATTTTTGTCTCTCTGAGCATCAGGAGGTTGCATGATTAAAAAGGAGGCTGCCACTGTTCAAAGCAGGATGATACATCCTTCCCTTGCTGCTGGTGTCTGAACAAATAAAACACTTGGGTCAGGCAGCTTTTAAGATGTTATAAAGGTACAAAGAGTGGGATTAATGCAAACTAGACCCCAGAGAAAAAGAAAACAGGGTAGCTGGGGCTTGTTTACTTTGGAGGACAAACACTTGTGCTCAGCTCTGAAAACACCTTCTGAGGAGAGCTCCTGTCTCCTCCCTGTCACACAGCCCCACCTACACACATCACTCACTTTGTTAGACTGAAGGACTGCACTCCCTTATTGATGCACATCCCGTAGGAAGCGTTTTGTGCTGGCATTAATTCATTAAATAAACATCCAGACTTGATGCCTAAGCTCTCAGGTCCCACCTGGGAAACACTGGGATTCCCAGGCTGGTCTGCACACAGAAGAAAGCCCACCTGGATCCTGCCTGGGACTGCAGGCCTGTCCTTTGCTGGCTCTTTGAAGGCTCCATCGCTTGGCAAATCCCTCTTCAAAGGCTCTGATCTCTGAAGGAGGTGCTGAGACTGCTTGCAAGGGTTGCTTTAAATGTGCTCAGCAAAGGCAGGTGGAGCTGACAAGGGTGTTAAACACCTCTCACAATTTCCACCTTTTGGGAGAGGTGATTTACTCGAGAGATTATTTGCTCTGTTGAAAGTGCACATTGCAAATCGGGGCTACAAGAATCCCCGATTCTTTCTCAAGTCTCACACTGAATTGAGAGGGTCTCCCCAGGGAGCCATGGGGGGAATCTCGTGCAGCCCAGAGCCCACTACCCTGGCAGGTGTGGACACTGCAGCAGTCTGAGCTGGAGGTAGTTACAGCAGCACAAAGCCACAGCAGAAATAGGTGCTCCTCCCCCATACAGATTAGTCTGGGATTTACTTCTGTTCCAGCAGGCAATTAGGACATAATGCAGGGAAAAGCAAATGCTATTTTGTTTTTAATGCAGCTAAAAGGTGGCAATGAGTTATACTTGGCTCCCTTAATAATTTCTGTAAAGTGAAGAATGGTCGTGTGTCCATGCTGCTGTATTTATACATAGCTATAAGTCAGGAAATAATACAACCCAAGTATTATGCATAGTCTCTTTAGTGAAATGGGGACTGCTGGGACTTTAATTACAGAGCTAGCATTTTGCAGACAGACTGATTATATGTTATATACCATAGGAAGGTAATTAGTTATCAGCTGTATTTGTGACTTTGCCAGAGAATGCTGTTATTTCATCAATATGCAGCTTGCTTCTAGTACTAATCATGATCATGTTCTTAGTGCTTTAATGGGAGGAAATAAGTCAGAATTGAGGGTCTGCATCCCAGAGTAGTTCTGGGTTGATGTTAGGGACAGGAAACAAATAGACTGTGGCAAGACATTTTCAATATCAGTGTTGCACAAGCCCTTAAAGTTTTATGGATCTCATTAAAGTAATTGTTGAAAGGTTCAAACATTTATTCACAATTGAGCTGTCTGAAATTTTCCCAGTGAAACACTGTTTTGCTAATTGGTAAATGGGTGCTGAAATTACTATTGTTAGAAATGGGACAACAGGTTCTTCAGGTAAAAAAAAAAAAACAAACCAACACTGAAAAATATGCCTTTTTAGTTTTGCCAAATAGGTCAGGTGTTTTCTTTCAAAACTGTAAGTAACTTAAAGAAAATAAAAATCTGAATATTAAGGACAAAAATTCCAACATGCTCCCATAAAGTATGTAATAACAGACCCAGACTAAGTCATATGGAAGTCTTACATATGCTGTTTTATGACATAAAACAACTGCAACTGCAGAAATAAAGACAACAGATCAATTGTCTGCCAGCTGAGAGCTATGTATTTCTGAAATCCAAACACAGTTAGTCCATTTGGGCTAGGAAGTGATGGTCAGGGAGAGCAAGAGCAGCTCTGCCCTTGCAGGAAGGAATCCAAGAGTGACATTCAGCAATGTCTCTTATTACCTGAAAGCAACTGGACATTTCCTGTCACCTGTGCACACACAGGTCTGTCTATGGTCTCCTATTGCACACACTCTAGAGTCAGATTAATACCAACATTTTATGTCTGAATTGTAATACACTTAACTGTTATCCCAGTTCTCTTCCTATTTACTTTAGCTGAGCACTGGGTGATAAGTTACTGCAAGAATTTTCATTAAATCAGCCACATTTGGTTAAATATTCATCATACAGAAAACGAGGGCTGAATTTGAAATCAGGGTCTCTGTGCTGGACATGGAATTACAGCAAACCCTCACTCAGAGGTACATCCAAATCCAGGCATGGTGGTAGAGGTGCCTCAGAGGGAGAGGGCATGAGGCCACTTAGGAAAGAATAAAAAGTGCTGTGCAGGCCATGCATGCAATTACAGCAACAGTAAATTCCTCTGAACAGGTTTGAGTCCACAGGTTAATTGGAGTGAACAAACTAGAAGGGAAAAGACTGAATCAGTAATGAAAGGATCGCTGTAAAATTGGAAAAGAACTCAGTGAGACCCTGGACTCTGAGTAACTGCTTGAAAAAATGCAGTAAAATTCTGGAGTGTCTGGAATACCATTGTCCATTTGGAAGAACACTAAAGCAGGGGTGGGGAAATCTCTGCAATATCAGTTGGCAGCTTTTTTGTCTGTTTTCAAGCAGTTGTGAGTAAATTAGAAATAGGAACTTCACTGGCTGCTGTGAGGATGTTTTAAAATTTGAAGGTTTGTTATAATATTCTACCAGAACCTTGTGCAACTTCTATGGCATAGTGATACTTCTTTTGGGAAATTTTCTTGCTGACAGAGGTTTGTTATGACTTTAATATGCAATTATTTAAAAAAACCCTAATACTACAAAATATCACAGCTATCAATAATACCAAAGGATGCCAGGAACTTTCCTGAAATTACGATTCAATGAACTTGCAATTTCTAACATTAAAGCTGCACTTAGAATTTCATTTGAAAACAACTTCTGCTAATGGAAAATTCAAGTGAGGATCCTGCTTTTGCCTGCCTAAGAAGTTTCTGTAGGGTTCATTGCCTGCTTATAAAGAATATTCAACTCTGAAGTAGAAAAAGCTTTCAAGAATGAAATTATTCATAAGGATTTCCATTTCCTATCCAGCACTAGTACTGCTACAAAACTATAAGTGGATCCACAATTATTTGTAAAACCTAATCAGGTCGTAATTGCTAATGAGAGAATGGTTAATACTAAATTTTGAAGCTAGCCTGGCTCTGCCATGCTCTGGCAAAGCTCACAAATCCAAGTACAGCTTCAAGAGTACAATTTTAATTGGTGGCATTGAACTGAAAACCTGCAGTTACCCTGACCTTATTTAGCAGCTGCTGATTCTCCTTTATCCTTACACAGTGAATATCCATTGGAAAGGAAAGCAGAGGTTTGGAATCTCAGCCAGTGCAGATTCACACCAGTGAATTCACACTGGCTCATCAGCTCTGCAGATGCCTAGTGCAGCCCTTGGGAATTTTTTACTTTCTGCAGCACATAAACACAGTAATAGCATCAAAGTTCAATATGGCCAATAGATATAAATTCTTCTGAAATCCTGGTGAATGTAAAAAAGTGTTTTTTAAATCTGTCTTAAGACAGTCAATATCTTTAGAAAAGTAGAACTCTTTATGAAAAGTGAAATTGATCTTTCTTCAAATTAATGAAAATCACGCATTTGGTTTACCCACCACAGTCATTCCTAATACATCCCAGGAGCTCTGTAAATAAGAATATTGATTTTGATGACCTAGGGAGGTGGTGCAGTGAGAACTGACAAATCCATAGTACAGCTAGATGACTCCTACAGTCTTAAGTGGGGAGTTGTTTATATGGCTATTTTCACATGACAAATGCCTGATATAAGTTTTATTAAACCAGTAGCAACTATAATGATACATTTTTAGAATATTAGGCATTATTTAGAGAGTAATAGGTAAAGCTGGAAGGAATTTTAAGGGGCTATAGAAAGTGCATCTCTGTGACAAGGTTGCACGACAAACATGCACTACAATTTCAAGAATAAATATAAGAAAATAAAAATTTAGTGGGTAAAGTATAGAAAGGGAAGATTAGGTTATTTGGTGCAAGTAAATAACTGCATTAGAAAATGCAGCTTTCAAATAAGAACCTTTCTATTTAAGGTACATTGTGGCTACTTGTGGCAGTGACAGGACACTTCACTGCAGCGACAGGAAGAGTTTGCAAACTGATTTGCATGCAAGCTGTGATCTGCTTTTGTAGCCTTGAAACTCATAATGTGTAATACTGTTTTTCACAATGGGTTTCAAAAATATGGATGGCTTAATTACAACTTTAAATAATGAATTTGCTTAATCATGCTGACAGATACAGCACCTGAAAAGCCTGATTATGTACAGTAGCTGCAGCACGTCTTTGTGCTGTCATGCTGTAACTTCCAGGTGTCTTAGTAAATTAGATCAGTAGTTCATTCATGATGAAGTAATTCTATTATAACCCACCTTTCTCGTTGCTAAATTGCATCAAGCAAATATGTTAGTTCAGTAACGCTGACTGCAGTAAGGCAGCACCCTGTGTTTTAACTGTAGAACTAGAAAGCTGCTCAGTTCTGCATTTTTACATAGTTTTTCATCATGTGCTTGAAAATATGCCTTTCTAGGCTTTGACATTGTCAAGAGACTACCCAGATGTTAAAGTAAATCCATGGAAAAACACCATCATCCTTTATTCCTGAGCTGCAGAACTGCAGACATCCAGAAACCCCGGCTGGAAGGCTGGAATAAACAGTTCATGCACATGAATAAATGAATTTATATTTATTAATAACACAACCGCTTTGTCTCCTAACCTGCCTTTGGAAGGATAAAGATATCAGTCCTACCTTTGTGAAATGCTTCAGACACTACCTGAAAGCCAACCTGCTTTTTTTTCAAGCTAAATTTCCTGAGGGGCCTCAGGAAATTGCCCAAGAAATGGATCTTGAACATTTCCAAACCAGTTTTTGCACGTGTTGTACAAATTCTGGTGCACAAATGATAAATCACAGACAGTGTAAAAGAGAAATATTAGCAACAGCTGACAAGTAAGAGAGCAAATGTGACTGTTCATACCCTTCTGCAAACACCCACTTTAAAAACGAAGAAATCCCGGGAAAAGCTCTCTTGATTTCCGGCCGGGGAAGAGGTAACAGGGGGGTCGGGTCGGGCCGGGCGGCCCTGCCGCAGGGCCGGGCCCAGCCCGCGCGGCCTGG
>VZSE01005675.1:53644-135502 GCA_013398275.1 Promerops cafer
CTCTCCCCAAGTGAACTGATGAAAGACTATTTTAAAGGTGGTAAACTGACTGAAAATACTGAGTTTTGTTTCTTTACATTGACAGTGGGGAAGAAAAAGGTTGTGGGGAGGGGAAGGTTCTGAAGAGTTTTGTTTGTTTGTTTGTTTTCTCTTTTTTTTCCCTTCCTTTAGTTGCTGTCAATAAACCTCTTTTTATAGGCTTTTAAGTTTTGAGCCTGTTTTGCCTTCCTCCTAATCCCACCTCACAGCAAGAAATGAGTAAGTACACCCTAGTGAGTGCACCTGTGATTGGCCAGCACAAAAACTACTACACTATTTGATGCATTAGCTGGGAAATTTTGAATTGGCAAACCTAAACCACTACACAAATTGGTGTTTCTGCCTGGTTTTGAACTAAAACCACTACAGAATGTTATACTTTTTATTATTTCATGGTGCTATAGGCAATTTTAAGTTCCTTTTATTCTATGCAGAGTTTCCTTCCTTTTCTTTTTCCCTCTTTCATCAAGAAATTGGTGTCTTAGAGTCTAAAGGATGTTTGCAACCATTCTAACTTCCCTTGGGAATGACTATAACTACATATGGGAAAAACAGTTGTCCATGTAAGACCCAAAGGACAGCACATAATAGGGATTATTTTCAGAAGGGTTGTCCCAGCTCTTATAAAGTCTTAGGGAACATTAGCTGAGCATGAACTGTTGTGGAAATCCTGTACCAGCATAATAAAAAAAAAATAAAATTTTTTGTAATAAAACAGGTCAAAAAATTGCAAAATGTAGAACAGAAATATGCAGAAAAATGTCCAAATAACTTCAAGCAAAATCAAGTAGAGAAATTATAAAATATTGAGCTTGGCTGTTCCTTAAGGTCATAGAAGTTTTACAGAAGCACAGAGCAGTCACTGCATTTCACACTGGGCTGTACTGCAGAAATCAGAAATGCACAAACCCACACCAGTTTGTAGGGAATACTTCAGCAAGGGGCCCAAGGGGACTTCTGTATGCCATAAAGCAAGTTCTGGACAGTCACTGTGACTGGTTTGTCAAGATTTTGTTGTTATCAGTGATAGAGCAATTGCATTAAAAACTTATATAAACAAGCTTCTTTCAGTTGGGATCTCAAAGAATATTTTTAGCATTTACCATCACTGGTGACTCATCCTTGTGCTACCAAAAGCTGTTTTGAAGCAAGACAATGAATAAATATTTGTCAAAATAGCATTTAAAGATGCAAAATAGCAATAATAAAGTGTGTCAGAATAGACAGGGCTGTAATGGAAGGCACTTGAGGTGCCAGGAGTGCCGCAAAGACTTTTTAAGTCCTGGAATTATTTCATCTCTGTTGCAGAATTAGTGATTCATTTATCATTTCTCTCTTACTGGCTCTGTAGGCAAACACCTTACTGATTTGTTTCTGCAGTTTTATTGAAGCTGTATGCATAAAGCAGTGCAGGCCTGCATACCAATTTATAAAGTAAGTGTTTAAGAGCACAAGAAACTCTTTTGAGCTTCAAGTAATAAACAACTAAACTCCATTAAAAAAAAAGTTGATTTCAAATAGAGCATCATGTTGGAAAGGATGGAACTGGCAAGCCTGAGGGCTTTTACCTAGAGGAGAAATTTCATGCACAGAGATGATGGAAACATGCAGCATCCTGTCTCTCTGTGTACCCTTACCCCTCCTGGACTGAGATTATTGTGTACTTTCCATAGGTATTCACTCGTTTTCTCTCTCTCTGAATCTTTCAAGGGGGAGGCCATTCACAGCTTTCATTATATGAAGGGTGCTCTTCTCAAAACTGAATGAACACAAATAACAATTCTAAACAACGTCTCACAATCCAGCATAAAAGAACAAGTTCCAGGCATAAATCCTGTTATTTGATGGAAATATGCAATTTAACTATATTAAAAAAAATAAAGAGTCCAGATACCAAATCAATTTCACCTTGCCCTCTTATCATGTAACATAAATTCCTTTGAAAGTCAATTCCTGCTCTGCCATGTCCTTGAGCAGGTGCTGATCTTAAAAAAGGAGCTGGGAGTGAAGGGCTTGACTGGGCACAGCTGCTTGCACCAGGGGACGCCCCTGGTGTGTGTGTGGCCACTGAAGTGGTGATGTGCAAACCAAGGCCTTGCCTTGATCCTTCAGCAGCTCCATGCCCACACAGACAAAATGCACCACATTTAGACTTACCTAAACCGTCTCCTGTAGCTCCTGTTAGAAAAGGAATGGTTTTGGAGGTTTTTCACAGTGAAAAGCGCTGCCGGTTAATTCTGGATTATTCAAAGCAATTTATCTCATCTAAGTAAAGAGACAGTAACTTTCTGCATTTTTATCTGCTTTTTGCTGACTGAGAATTACTCCACATCATGCATTAAATTCCCTGCTTTTAATGGGATCAACATAAATTTTGCCCGTGGGTGAAGACTGTTTGCAGAGTGATAACATCCTGAAAATAATGTCGCATTGTGAATAAAGTACATGAAAAAATTGTTCATCTCTGGCTCAGATACCTTCTCCCACTAAAAAAATGTGTTGTTATCCTGTTGATTTAGGAGAAGGTATAATACCTTTTGGCTTGACTGTCCTCATATTTGTATGAAAAGTGTAATACTTGTGCCAAACAATGTAATACACCATCCTATTTAGTTGTCACCAAAGGCTTGAATGCCTTTGTTCATCATTCAAACTACAATTCTGGTTTGGTTCACAGCTTTCTAAGAAAGTCAAAGAAACATTTTTAATATTTTATGTATTATTCTTAGATGGCCCCAATGCATATTTGGCTGCCTAAATAATTCACTTAAAATAACACCTATGTTCCTATCCATTTGAGACAATTAGATGATAATTTAGATGCCTTTTACTGACTTTGGTAACAAAACTTTTTGTAGTAAGTTCTTGGGTTTAAAAAGTGTCTAAAAGTATGAGAAAAGGAATGACATATATGTTGAGAAACACATCAGGATATTCAATTTAAAACTTTGAATGGAAAACTCAGAAAAAAGGTCATGATTCTGAAACAAAGGAAACACCTGGGCTTACAAGGAAATCCAAGTAAAATGAAGGAACCTCCTCTACCTGGGCATCTATTGCAATTACAGACCTGACACTGATTTTCTTTAACTTTGCTCTTTCCATACCTTTTCTTTCAGATTCCAGCTAAGAGATTCTCTCATAACTAAGACACTTAATTTGAAAAAGGATGAAATTGGGGAAAATCCAAACTATCCACATTTCTTTTTTCCCCGTGTTTCTTATAAATAACAAGGATACCCTCAGTAAAAGGTCTGATACCTCTGATTATCAGCACCTTTTGCAGAGGTCCTGTGTCAGCAGGTCACTGGTAAAGGCATGTCTGCCCAGGGCTGTGGCATTCTCAGGTCGTGGATCAGTGCAGTAAGTGAAAAATTCACCTAGCAAAGGCCATTAATGGAACAAATAGGACCAAATAAACTGAAAGCCATACTGGAAATAAATCCTTAGGTTTATGAACTGACTTAAAGACACAATCTTTCCAGAGCTAACCTGTCAGACACTGTCATGTGGAGGTTCCAGACACTTCTTGTGCAAGGCTGTCATGGTGTCAAGAGGCTCCAGATGCACTGCCCAGGTGCAGCTGTGTAAAATATTCTGTGGGTCCCTGTATCCAGACAAGGACGGAGCCTGCAGCTAAGGTGTGTGCCAGCCTCACCCACCACAGAAATGAGATCTAGACAATTAAATTAAACCTAGAATGACAGTAAGTTCACACTCCTAGTCAGTGCCCTGAAAGAATAAGGAGTCTCGTGGAGTACATATAGCCCAGAGCAGCTGGTATCATAAATTTTACTGTTCCACAGTGAGAGTGATAAATGATTTCACCAGTTCAAGCTTCACCCTCTTCCAAGGTCACTGGATATCTCTCAGCAAAAACAATCTCTGGATTGTAGTACCCATAAAGTGAGCTCAGCAATAAAGTACTCTGCCACATTTTCCTCTGCTCTGGCTGTGCTTGGGACCAAGCTCTGGAGGGTCTTGCAGAGTCATTTCTGCCCTGTCCTGCCCGCAGAGCCCTGTCCCACAGGGCAGGTGGGGAAACAGGGACAGCAGCTGGGCACAGCTCCATTCCCAGGCTTTTCTTAACAACACAGCAACAAGGAATTGGAGGGTTTGCCACTACAGAATGATCTGTTCTGAAGGTGAGATTTCCAGAGGTATGTCAGCGTCTAAATATGCAAATAATCAACCTAATATTCTCCTGAAAGTCTAGCCCAGCTTCTTCTCATAATGAGTAGGATCCTAACTTGTTTTATGATGTGGTTTTAAAATATCCTGTGCTTTCTAAGATAGACCACTCTGGGTATACAATTTGGAAGAAGGCATCACTTTACTACATTGCAGTGACAATTTTTCACTGCCTTGTCTTCAAAACCATGCAAGTTCCTTCCTGGCCCATTATTCACATATGTTTTATTTTCAGTTTCTTTTAATTTACTCTACCATATAAGCCTGATGGAGCATGAAGAAGAGATAAAGCAGCAATTTTTATGAGGTCCCTTCATGACAAAACTTACAACGGTATCTCCTTGACAGTATAAATTTATCTTCATGGAAGTCTGGGCACACAACCCATAACAAACTTTATTTATACTTTAATCTTACTTTCTTTTTCAGCTATAAATAACAGCTGAAAATATACTGCGGAAATCAATTGACAGCAGCCGAATGAAAGGAAATTAATCAAGTGACCTAAAAAATATTTTCTGTCTCTAGTTTACATCATGTAGGAGTTTTCAGTAGTAGTTAGGAAGGTTCATGGCCAAGTTACAAGTGTCACACACAGATTTCATTTATTGAGAGGACACTGGTTCTCTCTCATTGTAAGGACATAGAAGCTGATTGCACTCAATTTTCAAAATCAAAATACTTCCCAAAAACTTTGCATTATCATTAATTAGATGCTTAGTACAGAGTTTAGAAATACAAGTCCATCTTCAGCACTCAGAACAGCCTGATCTGAGGTGATATCAGTTACTCCTCACTTGCAATCTTCAATATGATTTAATTTCAATTTATTTTGAGACACTGTAAGATTTCATATTGAGTACAAACTGATTCCAGACTGCTTAGTGTAAATGCAAAGCGAGTGCTATGACCACCACAGGCTTTCTTACCACACTCATCTGATAAACACGATGGAGATGTCCTTTTTATATGCATTTAGAAGGTGAATTAGAAAAGTAAACATTCCTACAGCTACATCTTCAATAGCATACTTTGGACTCAAGAAGAAACTTGCTTTGAAAATATAGTACTTTGCTGAAGTCTGTCTTCTTTCATCCAAATGATCTTTATCCTGCCTAGAATGAATAAATCTATGAAAGGCAACTCTTATCTCTTTAATAATAGTTTTCTTGCAATATACTCTTAATAATAAGGCAAAATTACATGCAGCACAGATGAAAGAAAAGGTCTGCAGATTGGATGTACAATATAATAGAAGTGCCTTTCTGTGTGTCAGCATCCTCTTTACTGAAAGGGTTTCCATCACTCCAATTGTGCTGATTTTTAAAAAATGATAAATGGAAAATTTTTATGGAACTATATGCAATGTCACGTCTCTCTCCACTGCCAGAGGATATAAACCTCTACTCACCATTTAAAGTGGCTCAATTAAAAAAAAAAAAAACAAAAAACTAGTGCATAAAATGACTCGCAAGCGTAATTGCAAGAGATTTCAGACAGACTCGGGACAGACTCTGGACAGCTGCTGTGGGATCTGGGTGGTTCCCTGTGCTCTCTGAAGGGCTGAGGGGGAGGGAGAGTGCTGGATGACCCCAGGCAGCACAGGGGGGGGTACCTGGTCGAGCTTCCAGTGGAACTCGGCGGGGCGGAAGGTGTCGGCCTGGTCGAAGTCCTTGCGCAGCAGGAGCACGAGGCGGCAGTTGTGCACGTAGAGCGCGTAGTGGTGCCGGTTCATCTCTGCGGGGCGACACGCGCGGCTCAGCCACACACAGCCCCTGCTGCCTGGGGGCTCACACACTCACAGCACCCAGCCCCACCAGGGAAACCCCAGAATGACTGAGCTTTCCCATGGATTGTTACGGCTCTTCTTCAATTGTGCCGTATCGGCTTTGTTCATGGAATCGCCCTGTCCCAGCTAATAAGTCACATCCAAAGGAATATTTCGTCTAACTAGTTGCGGTGAAGAATTAGAACTGTTTCTCCTGATCTGAATAATGAAAAAAATTAAACATAATTTAGTTATTTTATCAGTCAGTTCCTGTGAAATCTCTAGCTGTGTTATCCCAGCTGTGTTTGAAATTTAGGTAATTTCAGGCCCCTCAAGTCAGCAATGTTTGGAGTGGCACCGTCTGAGATTAATTTTTTCTCAGACCAAATTAAATGAGGAGAGATGGCAACACTCTACCGCTGTTGATATTCCCTTTGCATAACATTTTTTCCATACATAGACTCACCTGTCTTGTCAGAGTTGCAGAGAATAGTCTCCTTCTCAGCTCTTAAACCAGGACTAGGTCCATGTTTCATCCACAGAGTGATGGTGAATTGATCAGTTAAATTTTTCGGGACTATTCCATCAGGGATTTTGGCTCCTTGTTTTCCATCAAATTTAAAAATCATGTCATTGCTATCCATGAGGAGCCCAGCTGTCCAGTTGGTTGTTGTACTGGGAGATGGTAACAGGTCAATGGCACCTGAGGAAGCTCCTGCAAATCACGTAATGAATAACACAATGAGGGACCAGTGAGAAAGCTTTGAAGATTAATACAGGCTGGGGTTCTGATTCACACTCTTTAGACTGTTTTACTACCCAAATGGTCCTACCAGCCTCAATGCCAAATCACTAAAACATTATAAAATACCCACCATCGTGAATCAGCAAGAGTTTTCTAGAGTAAACCTACTGCACAGAAAACTATAGAAAATAATGTAAAGGTATCTTTCTCAGAAATGGTCATTATTTTCTGAAATTCATCAATGACATTTCTTCAGCTATTTCAAGATCTGCTAAGAGTCAAAACAAATTTTCTGCATTTATCTTCCCTCCGTGACAGCATGAAGGAATGTCGGGATGTCGTGCTGTAAAATGGAGCACAGTGGGGATGAATGCAGGACAGTGTCCAGCAGCCAGCCATGGATATCCCCAGTAATTCTAGGAGGAATGTCCACTCACAGGGTGGATTCACCACCAGATAATATCACTGCACTGCTGGTTTCTGGTACACATTTGATGGTTGGAGCTCCGTGTGTTCTTTAATGGCAGACTGAGATGGAAAACACCGTGGTAGCAAGATCTGATAAAACAGCACAGTTCTTCACAGCTCTGTGTTTGCTTACAGCTTAACAACGACCAGGCACTATGAAAACCATGCAAGGAGCTACCCAGAGCATTTTCCTACTGGTGAAAGACAGCCTATAGCAGGAAGTATGATTCCAAGAGTAAAAAGCACAAACAATCTTTGTATTCCTGTTGCTCCTTTGTCAAGTAACAATATGGTGAGCAAACTGTGATGGCATAAAAAATCCCCTGCTAAGATGTTCTGCTCTCCTTCATCATCCAAGAAGACGTAAAAGATCCCAAATCTCTGCAGGAGTGCAAAAATTTTAAGCCAAAATTGTGTAGAATTGTTTCATACATGCTTTTAAAAAAATGTACTATAATAACGATTTGGAAATATTTACCTTATTCTGTAACTGAATGTCTTGGGTTCTTTTCCAAAATTTATTACTGTAAAATGAGGCTATTTTGAAGTGATATTTTGAATGCTAAACCTACATGTTCATAGTCTGAGCATGGAGACAAAGTGTATTTATTTTACAAACTGTAATTCTGGATAATACAGGACACTGCATTTGTGTAACCAGCACCAAGCTCAACAGGTTCTACTTTATCTGCCCATATTTGTATGGAGATTTATGGCTAAGTTTGGAATTTCATCCTGTTAATATGTTTTAATCCTGCCCTGAGGAAAAAACATTGGATTATGTGTTTGGGAGATTTAGCTGGAATAAATCATGCTTTTCCTATCCTAATAAATCCAGCCAGAGTCCCAGGCTGCTCAACCGTGTACAGAGACAGACCTGGAGCAATGCAAACAGGATCTCTCTGGAGGTGTTCCCAGAACAGCCTTATCATGGCATCAGTGCTCTTCCAAAATGTAGTGCCTGATGCCCTTTTCTCCCAAAATGCTTCCAGAACAATGCAGGAACTGCTGCATGAAGCTCAGTTTTGGGCTGAGACCCTGAGGCACCTCTTGCATATAAAAGTGCTTATTTTCACAAGTGATTTATGCAGTTGGCCTCACCTCCTCTCCCAATCCTGCACACTTGGGCTCCAAAATTTGTGCCAGGATAAGCATACAGTGATGCTGCTCGCTGAGCTGGACCAGACTGCTGGCTTAGCTAGACACAAATCATCCAAATAACACCCAGCCCAAACTGTCCTCCCTGATCAGATCAACAACTTTCTTTGAGCCTCTGGCAATGCCACACCACCCAGGATAATGGAGAGAGGGCTGGATCCTGGCTGGAGCAGGGCCTTGAGGCTGATACTCAGTGTTTTCCCATCTAAGTTTCCCATCTGCCACATGAGAGAATTAGCAATCCCATTATTTTCTGTTTTATTTACATATAGAGGGAAAGGAGAGAGAGCCATCTTTCCACTATATTTAAGGCTCCTTAGCCTATATTTATTTCAGTGTGATTTATTCTGATATGTTTTTGCAGTCCAAATGGTGTCTTTTAGACAGTCTGTACTTTTTATTACTGTCAGGTGACAAGGTGAAAGAATGGTTACTAAAATGCTTTGAGGCACAACACTAATAATTCCTTGATTTTAAAATTACTCAAGTGTAATTTAAATCATTTTAGCTGCCCACCTTGACCGTCCAAGGAGTGCAAATCTCTGGGTTATTGAAAAGCAGACTTGAACCTTCCATCATATAAAAAATGAATTTTAATTCACCCTCCTTACCATCTGCCTTCTCCAGATCTCCAACAAATAAATAAAGAAATCAGCACAGGATTTATAAACTGGATCTTTAATTATACAGAGAGAGCCTTGCATTTTACATGGTGCAGAGCTGTCTGAGTGCTCAGTTCTGCACTCTCTGCAATCACACAGTGCTTCACTGTACAAAAAAATTCAGGGTTTTCTTCCTTTCCAAAGGATTTTATCATCCAACCATTAATTACAATAAGGTAAGTTCTGGGAGCAAACTGATATCCAGAAATAATTTAACCTGCTTTCATAAGAGTTCTCTCTACATTAAGGATGGTAATAAATACTAAATAGCAAAGTGCAGGCCAGGCTAAATGCAGTTCTCATGTAAAGCACATTGTCACTTACAACCTTTTCATCAAAGTCCTGTCACAAGTTTCTACCATGTCTGCTCTCTATGAAGATATGGAAAACCTGGACCAAAAGAAAAATTCTTTCAGCAGTGAGATTTTCCCCCCTATTTACATACACTCTTACCTGTTTTCTCAAGTGCTTTCCATTCTGTTCCTTCACAGATGTGCTGAGCCAGAGCTGAAGTTCAGCAGTGACATCTGTCCACTGCTCAGAGCTGCCTGCAGCCACCACCCTGGCAGACCTGAGAAATTCTGTAATTCTCTTTTCTACTCTAGTAGAGTTCTCTCTTTCTAGTGTCAGCAGGTGAGGCAGCCAAGTCACACCCTGCAAACTGAACCCCTCAGAGTTTGCACAACCTTCCTCAAGTAAGGACTTTTACACCAGCTGAAGGAACCCTCCTTTCAGCCCTACACTTGAAATGATAATATTGTTGGATAAAGCTGCTGTCAGTGTTTGATTTCAAGGTAATAATTTCATGGTTTAGGTCTTGAGTGACTGTGCCATTTGCAGTTGAGGTCTGTAACAGCACAAAGCAATGTTCTTTTGTCTGCCAGTACAGCTTCTTAGAGAAGGCAAAATATTTGACTTTAGCTGTAACATATTTATTTTATTAAAATTCTAGTATTTTATGAAATCACGCCTTGCTCAGCCTCTCAGATTTCATATCATTACCACGATTAAGATGCATAATTGGGGCAGATGGATTTTCATCTGCTCTTCTAGAGCCCAGCCACTTGGATAAAGACATAGAATTGAAGTCATGATTGTTTCTGTGATCTTAACTGAGCAATTTTGAAGTTGAAAACATTCAGATTTTATGACAATGCTACTTCTCCCACTCACCTTTACCTCCCTTTCTCCATCTCCACTAATAACTGATAACTGCAATTGCCAAATATTTAATCCTGGAAATTGCTTCTCCATTTTTAATAATTTAGTAACACTGGCTGAAATTTTTCATTTACAGAAATTATTTCCTAAAGGTTAGTGTATTGATCTTAACATATCTGCAGCACTGCTGGGTGGTTATCAGAGCAAAGGCAAGCCCTACACCAGAGCACCCCAAACCAAAATCCACGCATTTAAATGGAAAAAATTGCACAGTTGCTACTGTAGCTCAGACAGAAGCCAGGCAAAGAGACAGAGAAGATGAGAATTAATGTCCACACCATCAGGGCTTCAGAGGAGGAAAGACAGGATATTAGAGCAGGAGAGACATCTGATCTCAAAAGATGAAGGGATTATTGCGTGGCCATTGCTTTGCCTGATACAGAATCTTAAAGCCTGAAAAAAACCCTGCCTTTTACAAGTGACTTCTGCATTTCACATGAAGTAATCAAAAAGCACAAAAAGGGAGGAAAAATTAGGAAATATTTCTCCATCAGGTCAGCTCTTATCTGAAGTTCATGTTTCTTAAATATTTTTGCTCAAATGATTGCCCAGAATACTACCTTACTTTTTGTTTGTTTGTCCTCTGGCACAGCACTGAGCAGCAGAACAGAAAGCGGAGTCAGGAGGACTGAAACACAACAGGGAGATTCAATTCCCTTCAAATCCTGTGGTCTCCCTGTGATGGCAAATCTACACTGGAAATCTCACTACACTGTCACACCAGTATTTGTAGCAGAGGGAAGAAAGAAGGAGAAAGAGATGGAATGAGGAAGAAGGAAAAATCGAGAAGGGAATAGGAGCAGGAGAGAAAAAAAATTAAAAGAAGGCAGGGAGAAAGTATGAAATAGAGTGAAAAAAAATGAAAAAGAAGGATGGAGCAGCTGTCAAATATCACCACTCTCTCCATTTTCATTGCTACGATCCAAAGTGAGCCAGCTGAGCTAAATCCAAGGGCTGCATGCTTACAGGTCACAAGGAGCTGGTGCCTTGTCTACAAAGCCATTATTATGCCAACTGAAATCCATATTCATACCACATAATTTCTGCAGAGATTTTTCAGAGTAGGTTTCACGATCACAGCCCTTCCCGATGTAATTGGTCTGCAGTTCAATGGTGGTGTGGATTGAGGACACTGGTCCATCACACGTTTCTAGGTGGATGCTGGGAAACAAGGGTATGCTGCCAGAGCCAGGCCTGTATTCAATCCGTTTGTTCCAGTCTGGAAAAACAAACAAATCAAAAACAACAAGATCCGATGGTAAGTAAAAAAAGGGAAGGGAGTTATATAATTTCAAAGGACATACTGTTCTCAAAGGACACTGTCTAAGGCAAAAATAAGAGTTTCTGAACTTGGTATCAATAAGCTACTGTCCTAAAAAAATGGATTTTGGCCCTGTTTTTCTAAGAGTGTCAGGCTCACTTAAGTAACAATACTGCTGGTTGAGTCACACAAGCAGGGGCTACACACATCTCCTGACAAGAAGTGCTAATTGGTGTCAGTCTGGAGCTGCAGTGCCCACGTTCTGTGACAGACTACAAGCTGACTCTGCTGGGAGGAGGTGTCTGCTGCACCCAGTTTGGTCAGATTTCACAGCGTTGTGATAAGAACAAATACCTCCAAAGACCAGGCTACTCATGTCAGTCTAATATAACACCTCTGTAGTGCCACTTCTTGTCTTTGAACATCTTCCTAATTTTGTGAAGCAAAATGATGTCACAATAATGACAGGAAGTTCCAGCTGAAAGGATACTTGTGCTTCCAGCCAGATCTGACTAATCTGTGTTTATGCAGATGCCTCACAGCCCACAACATTTAAACAATACCCTGCCTCAGGCAGCCACCTGTTTGTGCCATACATACCCCTGTGCTGCTCAACTGAAGCATTTTAATGCTTGAAATCCAATTAATTATGGTGTTTGCAACACGCTTCAGAGAAAACCCAAACAAGCAGCAGTAATTCCAAACATGTATTTTAGCTGTCTTTACATCTCATATTTTCATCAAGTCACAGAATGGCTGGAGTTGGAAGGGATCCTCAAAGCCCTCTTACTCCATCCCCCTGCCACTAAACCAGATTGCTCGAAGTCCCATCCAGCCTGATCTCGGGTTGAGGGATAGGGCATCCACAGCTTCTCTGGGCAACCTGTGCCATGCCTCAGCATCCTTATAGGAAAAAAATTTCTTTCATATATCCAGTCTAAATCCAACTTAAAGCTATTGCCTCTTGTCCTTTCACTACAGGCCTCAGTAAAATCTCTCTATCCGTCTTTCTTGTAAGTCTCCTTCAAGCACTGAAAGGCCTCAGCAAATCTCTGCAGAGCCTTCTCCACACTGAACAACCCCAGCTCTCAGTCTGTCCTGAAAGGAGAGATGCTCCAGCCTTCTGGCCATGTTCATGGCCCTTCCCCTCATTGCTCTAACAAGTTCAAATCTTTCTAGGTAAAAGAAGCCTTCATAAGCAGAAAAGTTCCAGGTCCTGGCAGTCAACGAAATCCCTGAAAGCAAATGGACAGAGATTCCTCCTAAATATCAGTGGAAGGAAAACTAATAGTGGATACAAATATGCATGTGCATTCAGTAGGTGAAGGAGTTCGGTGTTTTTTCAACAGATCTCATTTCAGAAAGCTCGAAAAATGGTGCACTTTCCCTGGTCTTAAACTGAATTAAATTAAACATTTACAAGAACTTCTGAACGTCCATGCAAACACTTTGAAGTGTGAGGCAGTCATTAGTTCAGAGTTCAGGCAATGATGCTATAACCACTGGTCTGCATTTCAGAATTCTCACATCTTCTTCCTGACATAACCCAATTGTTAATCATGCAGCATTTTGTTAACAAGAGGAAGATGAGACTTCCTGGAACATTCTGAAAGTATGTTTAGTATTTGTTTTTACCAAAATCTTTAGGACTTGTACATCACAACTAAGACAACCACAACTACATGACTGCCTGTGCACATATAACTGAGTTGCTATTTCAGTTGTAATTTTCATGTAATTCATGCTATTTCTTCCATATTAAGTTAGACTTGATCTACAGTATTGCATAATTTCTCTGCAATTGTCAGTTTAAACAGTTCCATTAGAATTTCAAGTACCATATGTGGGACATCATTACAATAATAGGTGTCTGTTCCCTCTTCATTGCAGAAATTGGTGGTTAACACTTCCAATAGAACAAGAGCATCAAATTCTTTGAGGCACTTCGGGTAAAAACAAAATAATTTGCTGGTTTTATGCTAACTAATAGTATATGAATTATTGATCTTTATAATCTCTTATTCACCAGTTCAGGCATTGTATTCCTCTACTCAAAAAGGAAAATGAAGTCTTATATATGTCTGAAACTTTTCCGACTGTTTCAGCAGCTTTCACCCACATTTTCATTTCTCAGCTATACCAAATGAACCAGTACTCATGCAAAATATTCATTAGTGGATATGAGATGTGCTTGAATTATGAACTGCAAGGTACCTGAAGCTGCACACTCACCTCCAGCTATACAAGGAGTGTCCTATAAAACCCACACCATATAAAATGCCACTGCTCTCAAGGAACAATGATGGGAGGCCTCTGTTTCTGCCACAAGAACTGGAAGAAGTATTTCATTTCACAGTATTACCTTTCAGCTTGGCAGAAGTGGGAATTTGTACCCAGAGATCATAAACCCTGCAACTCCTAAATCACTCACATTTATCTCAGTTGTAAATTGTAAAACTAGACTTGAACCAGTGTCTTTGTACCTTGGTCCACTGCATCACCACAGACCAATCCTCATCCTAAACTCCACCAGCACTTCCTTCACTGAGTTAGTGCAGATTTAGGACTTCCACCAAGAAGTCCTTCTCCATGCCAAAGGGATTCCCAGGCAGGCATGAGGCAATGCTGGAGTAGGTTACAATCCTATGATGGCAGAACTGTCCCTACAAGCAGCAACAGCTCTGAAAAACAACAACTGGTCTATTTCCATAGAACCTGCCCCCAAGCACTTCAGCTCCCAGAGCAGTGAAGCTGAGGCCAGCACCCTCTGCATCTCACCACCAGGGCAGGCAGCAACGCTGGGAAGTGCACAGAGCTGGAACAAGCAACAGTAAGTGGTAGTAACAGTACGAAGAAATTATTGTGAGAGTAACCCAAGTCCTTAATTTCATTTTGAATGGGGTGAATATCATTATTTTGCTTTCTCCCAGAATAACATCCCACATTGGACTTACTCAAAAGATCAGCATCTTCCCTTCAGGAATGTGGTGGCACTTTTTAATTTCCTCTGGAGTGACTCAGAGGACAATTCTTAGGTAACCTGAGTTGGCAAAAGCCTCTGAATTTAGGTATTTTCTAGATATGTTCAGATACATAATCCCACCTGAACTGGCAGGCTGCACTTAGATTAGCTAAACCCAACCAACACAGTTCCTCCTTTGACACAAACCTGACACAAGTCCTGCTGCAACACCATGTTACACTGCAAATTTAGGAAAGTAAATACTGTCAGGGTAGAAGACTAATCCCAGGGGGAAAATCTGAATAAAACTAGCACTGTTTAGTCCTGCAGCCTCTGTTTTGATTTTATAATTCAGCAGGCTTTTGCTTGCTTGCCACTTGTGGAATAAAGCAGCTCCACACAATGCAAGACAGCCTCAGCTGGGTTATCCCTACAATTAGAGTGTAAATATCACCATATCAAGCTTGTGGTTCAGGTTTCATCAATTATAAAGCAGCGATGTAAACATGGATCTTGATTGCTGAGATACTCAAACTATCCCAAGATCAAAATGGATCAAACTTCAGTGACAGTTTGAGCCTTTAAAAGTAAATCCCAGTGCACTAAAAAAATTTTCCTTTTAACAGATGGATAATGTAAAGATGTTCCTTGATCTCTAAACTTAAGGTTTTCTGTACTGTCTTTGTGATCCATGTTTTATATTTTAATTAATTTCTAATGCTAGATGGCACCAAGAGGGATTTAATCTGATTCTTTTCCTTGAAGATCATGCAGAGGAGGTATGATGTGATTCATGTCTTCTACATGTGTGTGGCCATAAACTTTGATTCCATTTCACGGTGTTGAAAATGACAGTGATGTAATTAAAGATAATTGTAACACAATGAAATGTAAAACTTCTCTCCTGTTACACTGATGATATGCATCTTGGCAGCTAAATGTAAGATAAAATTTATGTGGAGCTGTTAGAGAGTCTCTGCAGCATCCCTATGTAATTGCTGGAACAGAAGGTTCCCAGAGCAGTGTAATTGGTATCTCTTCTGTTTCCTCTGCAGCATCCACACATCTGTGCTGTTTATGTAGGCTAGAGACTTGGCTAAAGGTTACTCTGGTGCCTTTTTTATGTGAAATAAGATGAGTGACTTGTTAAGGAAATGATAATCAGGTCTGACTCAGTTAAAGGGTTTCCACAGCGAAGAGAAAACTCAAACTAATGTCCAAAGCTCTGCTGGTTTGCTAAGAAATTTAAGTGCACATCTCAAAGCATAAACAAACATTCATATACACCTTTTCCTTGTGCAGCATGTTGATAGTTTTAAAAAGACAAACAAAAAAGAGATGGAAATTTGTGCTTAGTACGGGACAGTGGAAGGGCTGCTGCTGCAGGAGCTGGTGAACCCAATGGAGTAACAAGTTGTGCCTGACCTACTGATACTGAATATTCCATCAAGTGATAAAGTTCCCAGATCTAATGGTGCTGAATTATGTGAAATAAACATATAAGAATCTAAAACCCATGAAACAGCATGGGTTAAGCTATTATTTGTTCTGAGATTGCATTTAAATAATGTATTTCCCACAGTGTCAGAGCCCCAAGGGCCCCACAAGCTTCACCTGGGGCCTCCATTTGCCCCGCATGGGCCTGGAGCTTCGTTTGAGCTCAGCCCCATCAGACTGCTGGTCTGACTCAGACACAGCATCTCTGGATCCAGGAGCCAGCCCAGGGCTTCCTGCGCTTCCTTGACAGAGCCTCAGCACTGTGGACCTGCCCAGTGACCTCATCCCAGCCCCTCATCCATGGATCCCTGTCACAGTTGCAGCTAGCTTGCAGCTGCCAAATAAATTTGGTCATATCAGCCCTTCAACCTCGGCCAGCCTAGAGGTAAAACAGGTCCTCAGACGAGGCAGGGATAGGTTGGATTCAAATCTACACAAGGACGTCACCAGTCACGTTCCATCCTAATCTGCGGACATCTCTCTGGTCAGGAGGATGGGCTGTGTGGGGATCAGACCCATCAGTGGTTTAGACCAGAGCGTTCCAAACCCCCTGTATAAACTGGGTTGGAACCATAAAGCTTGCAGCTGTCACACGAAGCTCTGAGGCCCGTGTGTCGTCCCTGTCCCCGACTCCACAAAACACGCGGCCCCTCACGTCTCAGCTCCCCGTCCTGGGGCCTGCCTCCTCCCCAGGAGAGGGAACCTGGCAGCTTGGCTGAGCTGGGCCCCCTTCTCTGGGTCTGCCCTACATCCCCTCAGCAGGCCCAGGGCTTGGCCCTGGGTAATGAATATATCACCCCACCCTGCCAGCTTTGTTATTACAATTGGCTTTCTGCTTGCTTTCTTTTAGGAAATAAACTTCTTGCCAGGTTTGGGTTGGTCACAGGCTTCTAATGTCTCTGCTGGAGAGTCTGCAAAGTGCTTCTCAGATTCTCTGAAAGTGCTTACCCAAATCGATGAATTGAGTGTTATAACTCGTGTGGAAAGCCTTCAATTTTTCAGCCCAAGGTCAAAGAATATGTGGCACATTTGCATGCAGAGAAAAAAACATCTTAAGGAAAAGCTTCAAACCTAACTGGATATCCCGTAGTGCTTTAACTTTTGGGCAGAGGAAATGTTAATGGAACGATGCTGTCAGCTGCATCTCAGAGATAAGAAACTCCTCAATGAAATTATAATTGCCCCAGTAAAGCTCAGGAGGATCTTGCAGTGAAAATTCAAAAAAGAAAAGACTAGTTTTGTAGTTACAAATGCAGAAATGTGAACAAAGGAGTTATCTTCCACAGAGTTATATGGAAATAAAAATCTAGTTAAATAGGTCTAAAATGAAAGGGGGTTTTGTATCACTTAAGATGGAAAAGACTGGCTTCAGTATTTCAGTCCTCACAGATAAGCAGAACAGCCTGCAGAGAGGGCAGTTACTCTGCAAACGTGAAGTTCATGGTGCACAGGGAACTAACTGGTCATGATCCCTGTGAATCTGCCTTGGGAGTGTTATTTGGTGTCTCCATTTGCAGCACAAGACCAGGACCATGTTAGCTACTGCTGCCAGAAGGGAAAGGAAGGCAGTGCCACACCAGAAGTCAATCCAGAAAGAGAATATCCTAAGCACAGAGTAAGATGACCTCGAGAACTGATGGTACAGGAATAGTGCTTAGCAATGATACAAAGTCCTCAGGAACTTCAGCAAACTTCAAAGAAATCACTGAAAAATGACAAATGGAAAAAGAGCTGATTCCATTAAAACAAGAACAGCATTTCCACGGGCCACCAGTCTGATATGGCCAGGCAAAACCAAGGCAGTCCTGGAATATATAAAGCACTGTTTTCAGTAAGAGGCCAGGGTAAAGAGAAGCATGAAAGACCTGGAGTGCTCAGGGAAGATGTATTTAACTATAATGCAGACACAGAACTTACTAAAGAGAGCATATCTGAAAAATTAGATTGGAACATTTCTCTGAGACATTTCTCTGAGTATGTCTGGTAGTCAAAGCAAAGTAAAAACAACATAGATACAAATAAAAAAAGCAAATATGAACTTATGTAAATTTTAAGCTCAGAACTCAGTAGTACTCAGGAGTTCAGGTAAATTTCAAATGTCTGGAGTGGTTTTTTAGAGTGGGTATTTTACTAAAAGGGTGCCATTCAAGTTAATGGCTGAATGTAAGTATTTCATCCTGATTACTCTGGTTGAAGGACGTGTGGCTAATGCACACACAGCAGTGCCAAGCCTAGACTGGCAAAAAGACTCCCTGCTTCACAATAAATTTCATTTATAAAAATATGGGTGAATATCACAGCCAAGACAACACAAGGATGGTAGGGTGTGCGCACAAGACTAATACAAATTGATTTATGTTTAGTGCAGAAAATACTTGGCCCTTTTAAATTGTTCTGGAAGACTCATTATCCTCATCAGCAAGGTTTCTGCACTTGACCAGCCTCCTCTAAATAATCAATTGTCTTAGTAATCATATTCCTCCTTGTTAAAAGCATTGGCAGAACGAAAGCCAATATGGTTTTGGTTTTCCTCAGTAACTGGATCTTACTAGAAAGCCCCCATGAAAACCATTCTGAAGTCACTCAGCAGCTACTGCAAACAGCATCTCTGAGGAATGCTGGCTCAGAAGTGANGTTTTGAGCTGCTGGGTGTGCACACAAGACTAATACAAATTGATTTATGTTTAGTGCAGAAAATACTTGGCCCTTTTAAATTGTTCTGGAAGACTCATTATCCTCATCAGCAAGGTTTCTGCACTTGACCAGCCTCCTCTAAATAATCAATTGTCTTAGTAATCATATTCCTCCTTGTTAAAAGCATTGGCAGAACGAAAGCCAATATGGTTTTGGTTTTCCTCAGTAACTGGATCTTACTAGAAAGCCCCCATGAAAACCATTCTGAAGTCACTCAGCAGCTACTGCAAACAGCATCTCTGAGGAATGCTGGCTCAGAAGTGATGTGAGATCACTCTGCTACTGAAATGGAAGGTCCTGCCCTTCTTTGTACAAAAGAAGGATTTTATTTCAGCAGGAAGAGCAAGCTGATCTGACTGCACACAGCCTCTGAATGACTATTCAACCTCAAAGAGGGGCTAGGAATGTGCCTTTAGGTGGTAGCAAGGGCCCAGGTCACCTTAGTGAGCCTGATATGCCTTAGAAAAGAAATGATATGCACTATCTTTGATACATTAACCACCTTTGTTAAATATTTTTATAATCTATTAGGTGAATAAACAAAGAGAAGCTTTTATTTCAAAACGATTTTTAAGCTAACACTATGTAAAAGTAATTGAATTTTTCAGGACTATCTCTTTTAAGATGAATTTTTAAAGAACTTCAACCTTATTCTCTTTCTTGGGTAGTTGGGTGTGGATGCATATTCACAGACCTTGGAAGATAAATGCAAGAAATCTTTTCAGACTGGTAAAACACTTGAGGCTGGATGCTGTGAAATGCTGTATTCTGTTTGAAGTCCTAACTGTCTGTTCAACTGCAGGTTAGTCACCATTGCCTATGCAAGGCCATATGAAATTTGGCATGGAAAAAGTCTCTTTTCATGAGGGAAAACAATGTGACTTTTGAGTTTTGGACTGTTGTCTTCGCTCCACACTCAACTCCCCAGGAAGCACAGCCAGCCTTCCATGTTCTGAGCTCTCTGACACTTTCCCAGGGTATTCAGTTGGTTGCTTCAGAGAAGATTTTTTCTTCTAATAACTATTTTCTGTCTCAAATCAATTGGATTTTAGGGAGCAACCTCACTTGTGGTTTAATTGTCAGTAATTGAGCAGACCTCTGACAGTCTCAAAACATATTTTTCAAGTTTTTGGGTCCATGATTCTGCCCTTTTTTTTTTTGGAGGCTAAACTCTTTTTCTTCCCACACAGTACATTGATCACCAGAGAGCCTGGTACAGGAATAATTGTTTTCAATTTTCTGCTATCTTGCATCTTTCAGCACATTATATATTTATATTTCTATTTCCATTTGTAATCCCACTATGGGGGGAACAGTAGCAGTTTTGTGAAAACTGTTCCTGAAAGTAACAGAAATGTGACAAAAGATTACAATACCATAAATGAGCTAAAGGAAACCTGGTCTAGATTACAGGATTTTGTCTTCACGTCCTGCTATTTTATGAAAATACTTTATGGATATTTAGTACTGGGGTGCCACAAGTCTGTCCACCCTGCTTTAGATAAGGAAGATGTAACTTTACAGAAATCAGTATTTGTGACATTAAAACAACAGCAGTGAAAGGAGCTCCACTGAGAGTGGATGCCCAGGAAGAAGTGTAGTGTGAGCTTTGTGTCCACAGAGCTGAGAGCAGGCAGAACCCTGGAGGAAGGGACAGAACCTGGGGAAGGTGTTGAAGATAACAGGTTTTTGCTTTTGCCCCATAATTGTGTTTAAAAATGTTTTAAAACAAAAATCAAAGTATCTTTGACTGCAGATGGAGCCATTGTGATGTCAGGAGTAGTGCCATCATCCAGCTTTTCTTGGTGATGCAGTCCTTTACCTGCCTGGCAGTACATGGTCACTCCACTGTTTGGAAATCATGGACATGAAAACACAGCTGGCATGAAGAGATTTTGTAGCACAGCTCTAGAAGTCTCTTGACAAAACTCATTAATGAGAATATCCAATTAAAATAACTGATTAAGGATTAATTCAGCTCATTGATTTGCATATTTAGCTTGCTCAGGATACAAATAACACTCCAGAGGGGTCTGCTTAGAAAGCAGATGCCAGCTTGGGTCAAGTTTGTTTCTAAAGTAGCCTCTGAATAGAGAGGAGGCTTTTTTGTTGAAAATGTCTGTGTGGGGATCTGGCTGCTGCTGTATTAATGCCCATCATCAGAGAGCAGGGAAGCAGCTCCTGGATTTAATGAAGACTTCAATGCTGTTAGCCCAAGGGAATATTGATTAAACGAAAGCACCTTGGCTTGTGGAGCCTTATGTGCTCTGCCACACATGCTGTCAGCCTGGAGAAACAGGAATAATTTTGAGTTGTTTTCTATCAGCCTGTTCTTCCCTGTCCCAGCCCTGCACAGTGGTGGTTATCTGAAGGGCATCTACGCTGAAATTTGCTGCACTAAAATTTTTAATGCTGAAGTTGCATCAGACTACTCGAATGATAGTTACATAAACAAGTGCACAATATTTCAAATTACAAGAGCCATTAACTTAGGAACTAAGTGCCAATGCCATAAATTGAAAATCCAAGTATTTATTTGGTCAAGATAACACTGAAGAACAAGGAAAAAACCCCACATATTTTAGCAACGTCTCTATTATAACCAAAGACTCAGAAAATTCCTCTTTTCTGTCAAAAACTTCACATTATTTTACTTCCTGAAGTCATCCAATCTTTACAAATATAGCATTATTTCAAAGAAGATGGAGCAAACCTTCTGGCTGCCCTTTTGTGGGGAGGTCACAGAGCAACAGCCACAGGGAGGGAAGAACACTATAAATATCTTCCATTTCTAGTCTCCAGATTTCCTCTTTAACTACTAGAAATACTCTTGGAAAATTTTGCTTATTTGATCTTATTTTTTTCCTAGAAACAGGTGATTTTTACAGATACTAGTTCAAACTGGCAAACAACATCACCTACATGAATTTCTCCACCTTTAAAAATAAATAGACATTAAAAAATCTCTTTAAGAGAAATGTATAAATTTCTGGAAGTATTATATTGCAGCTCATTTTCAAATTGCAATTAATGAATTAATAATTAATTAAGGACTGAAGCCCTATCTACCCAATTGTTTACTTAAAGACCTTCTACCCTGAGTAGGAGACATCCCCTTGCACTTTGTGCTCCTTGACCTGGGGATGTGCCAGGGAGGTGAAGAATCATGTGTTTGACAGATGGAAAGGTACAAATAACACGAAAAAAGCATAAAAAAAACCCCAAACCCTGACAAAACCTGTTTGAGATTGTTCCTTTTCCTTTTATTGGCTGCCTAGTGTCTAAACCCACCTGATGGAACCAGTAACAACCATAACCACCACAACAACCACATGAACTGTGAAATAACACTGGGCAATAGAAATACACCATTACCACCTTTGCAAAACTTATTCAATCAATAAATTACCTAAATTAAAAAAAAAAATAGTAATGAAAAAAATATTCATCAATTACACCCATTTTAATACAAATCCCAAGCTAATTTGGGGATACTTAATTTGTCTGAGTTAACTCCATAAAATGGAAACAGTGTAAAGAGACCACAATTTCTCCAGTGTAAAGAGACCATAATTAGTTCTATAGGATAAATCATTTGAACAGTAAGATCAGTTAGAAGATGTGGAAGTAGTTCATAGGTGTTACCACGGCCATGTAATGTGGCAACACATAGGTATTGTATTTTTTTTTCAACAAAAATGTTCTTCAAAGTACCTGAGTACTAGTACATCCCCAAAAAACTGAAACATGGCTCTGCTCCAAGTGAGGGCTGTGGAAATGGAATCCTGCTATTGCAAACATTTCATTACTAGCTCCTCTAGACCAGAACTTCTCATTTCCCAAAGAAAAACTTTTTTCTTCTAAATGTCAAGCTGCAAATTTACCTTTAAGTACAACAGCCAAATGGATTTTTTCCTTCTCAATCATTATGTGTAAAAATTACAGTTATGAAGGTCAAGCTGAATGACACTTGTATAACGGGTCACATCCAGTTGGTTTATCTGTAATCCAGCCCTCATTTCCATCCTAATTCCTAATAATTAGTGGCATATCTACCTTCCCTGTACATTGTCAGCTGGGGTTTTCTCCATTCCAGACAGGGCATGGATCCTTACAGCCTTTTTGGAAAATCAAATTGATTCCTACTGAAATGTCTCAATATCAAGACAGGAATCAGCTTTAAAGATGCTTTTTGCTCCCACTGAGGGTGCCTTGGCTCCTGCATGCCACAAAAGCCAATCCTGAACCTCAAACAAGATAACCTGAACAACTCCAGCTCACATGGCAGGAGTACCTTGCTGTGGTGGCTTCAAAAACATTCTTTTAATGAATAGTAGGACAATGGCAAATCAGCAGCATTTTTTTTAACCTTCAAGAATATTCTCATAAGATAACTTATTAGACTCATAAGGTAACTTATTAGAGTAGAAATTTGTCTTACTTCATTTTGTCTGGTCTGCTCTTTGCTCTGCCTAGAGAAGAAGCATGGCAAGTGGAAGCAAAACATGGGATTATCATCCACTTTGTTAGCAGGCTTGGAATGAGGCAGAAGAAATAGCAGCAGTTTTCCACACCAGTGCAACAAGCACCCTGCTTTCCTTACTGTGAGGCAGAGGGAAAACACCAAAGGAAAGTGATTTAGACAACAAATTAAAATAGAAAAGCTATTCAGCCTTACCTTGCCAGCCTGGTTTGCACACAGGTTTGACACTGACTCGTACCAGGACATCTTCTGTTGCATGCTTTTGCCCACAGTCAAAAGCTGTCACCATTATCTCATACTGGTGCTGTTTATCATAGCTCAGCTTCTCAGTGTTCCTGATGTTACCTAGAGGTCCAACACAAGAAAACATTCAGGGATTCATTCTTGGCTGAGCACCTACAGGCTGCAACATTTGGGTCCTGGCTCATCAAGTGCTTTGTGACTTGGAGCTCTTTGAAGCACACGGGACATGCAGAGGCAGGATGTTTTGAGGAATTGGAAGGATTTTCTTTCAATCCAGCAGAGAAATAAGAAGCTTGTAGGCAAATATAAGATGGGAGGGATATAATGTGGGCATGGGTCTATCAGAAAACATCTGCTCAACAACACTTTCTAAGGTAAGATGGTAAAAGTAATTAGTAGTTACACCTTGACATGTGAGCTATGAGTAGATGCACCCTCCTTTTCCACATTTGCCACAATACATGGCTTTAACAGCCACATTCCTGAGATCCACTACTGAACCCAAGAATATTCCTGTTTTCCCAAAAGCTATTACTCTGTAGGTGAGACATTTTAAGAATAGGAAAAGCCTTAAAATCACCTCCTGCATTACAGTGCTTAGCAGTGTTTGATAGGGCAGCACAAGAGTTATCACACGTTAAATAAAACCCAGCAACAACAGGGTTTATCTGCTCAACCTGACACACATATAAAGGTAACAAATTGCCTGCTTTTGGAACAAAGACATCAGACATCAGAACTTTAAGAAGGAAAGGGAAAGATGTCTCTCTGAATAGTTCCTGGAGAGCACTATGCAAAATATATGGGTTTTCTATTAACAAATTCAGCATTTTAATTCTGTCCATTTCCACTGAAATTTACTTTCTGCACAAGTTGAAACTTCATCCTGTTTAATTCATTCCATGCTTTTGCTCAGGGCTGTTTGTTTTACCATCTCTTTGAATGAGGATTTTTGTTCTAGAATTCAAGGAACAAACTTACTCTGCAGCAGTGCTACATGTAACATCTGCTTGCAAGCAAGGATCAGCAAAATCCAGTTGTTTGTGCTAAATTTGAAATGGGCAGCCCCCATATCCTGGAATTTAGTCAGATGCAGTGAACTGATCCCTACAGGTGCTGGCCAAAGTCTCTTTTGTCAGGCAGAAAACGTTAGATTTGGTTTGGGCCTTTGGGTTTAATTTTCTTTTTTCTTTTAACTCAAATGAGTGAGAGACAGGAGAAAGCAGACAAAAGCAGCTTCTTAAAATAAGTCTTTCACTAAAGCACCATTAATTTGACAAGTGAAGACTTTTAGCAGGTGTCTCTCTGCTTCACACTCCTTATCCTGTCAGAGCCCACCACTTTCCTTTCTACTACTACTACATTACAGCCAACTTTAGGAGTTTAATTGAAATAGATGCAAAACTTTCCAGGTCAGGCCTGAAGAAGGGCTGTTCTTTGTATTTATCACCACCTTCAGGTTCAAAACCTGTAGTTTAAGCAGACTCTTGCATTTGCAGTTCTAAGTCAGGCCCAATACCCCATTTACTGCTGAGTCTGAGTCTCTCCTGCTCCCTTTGTGACTTGAGGACAAGTCTTTCTCATATTTTTATGGCTTGAAAGGAGAAATGGAACGAGGTGCTGAAGGCTGATTTGGAAACAGGGCAGTGTCTTGCAGGCCCTGGGGTTCTCTCTCTGGGGTACCTCACCTTGCCAGGCATTTTCAGGCCTGCCATGGGCACAGCTCTTTCCTCCCCACAAGAACCCCACATCAGCTACTTCACTGGGTTTTGAGTTAGTGGTTGACAAAACAATCTAATCACCCATTTTACTATCTTGAGTTGCCTGATTAGTGGCTGCCTAAGAGGATTTAATGAAAAATTGCCACTGTATATACTTAATTACTGATTTTATATCTGCTCAGCTCTTCTGTCCTTTCTGCATTATATTATTTCGTTCATGAATCTTTATATTTCCCTATTTTGTTCTCCTTGGTATTATTTTAGTCTGTGACCAGCAAAGATAATTCAAGAAACCAAAATTGTCCAAATTTTCATTAGCAGATTTCTAAAATTTTTGTGGCACATTAACTGTCCTACAGAATTTATAAATCATTACAACATATTTACATTTCATTAAATCTATCTTCCAAGATCTGTATTTTATTATGGCCATTTCAGATTTGGACTACAAAGATTCTGACTCTCAGGTGTTATTCTGGAAGGTCATTTGGATGACTTGCAGATGTTACCCAATAGTTTATTGATTTCCTAATATTTTTTGCTCTTACCTCTGTTGCTTTATGATTCTTTGGGTTTTTATAATTTAATCAATATGACTAAAAAGTAGACACAGAAGGAAAACACTATAAACACAGACTAATTAAAGTTTTAGAGATGATAGTCTGAAAGTTTCTGTTTACATCTCACCCATACACAAAAAAGTAAATAATAACATTAAAAAGAGAAAATTTTAATGGAGAAGTAAGTACATTTCTACACAATTCAAAATTAGGCCATACATTTTTTCTTTAGTCTTCCTAAATATCTGCCTTTTCCTGGAAATACCCAGAGCTATAACCAATTTTCAAGCAACAAAAAGCAGATCAGTGACTACAGGAATATAAAAAGCCCTTCCTGAGGACACAGACATTTACACCTCTGTTTCTTCAAGGTCAGTTTTAGGGATAGATGGATATAGACATCCCTCTTTTATGGCTCTTCCACCCTACTTTAGAGCAGTCATGAGAATGGGGAAAGATTTGACTGATTTAGTATGATTTAGTATTCCCTCCTAAATTCCACAGTTACTAAATACATTGATCTTCTTGTCAAAAAGGTTCGTTTTTAAATGATAATGGAAAGAATCTGTCATTCAATAAATATATAAATACCAAATGCAGATGCTCAGCTATAAAGTTTGGCTTTACTTTTCTGGCAATATGAAGTGTGCACAGCTCTTTCTGCAGCTCTGGGTGCTGCAAAGGGGGATCTTGTAAGGTCCTGTCCTGTCTAGGATTTGTAACCTGATAAAACTTGTATGGACTGGACAGGTCCCTGTCTCATCTTCACATTGAACAGTCTGAACATGCATTTGTGAAGTGCTCCCCAGAGCTGAGTGGCAAATAAGAGTCATCCCCATTTTTGAGGTGAGACTAGGTCAGAGCTGTGACAGAATTTGTATCTATACCCGACTTCCCAGGTCACCTAACCATAATCCCTGACAAATAAAGCACAAGATATATGAATAGAAATAGGTTTTGCTGGCATTCTGACAGATCTGTGCACTGTGGTTTAATTTTTCTGTCACCTGAAAAAAGCCTGCACAATATTGCTGCAGTAACTGACTTGATTTGGATTCTCTGCTAAGGATAAAATGAGACTAATCTGCATGCAATACTACTTTAAAACATATTATGCCTTACACCTTTAATCACAGTTCTTTGCACAGAAAAGCATAAATTTGTCCTCTGCCTTTCCATGACTGTATTTTATGACTCAGAGTCCATTACCCTCCAAGTTGGGCTCATCATATACGAGAGTGAATTTTATTAGTGCTATAGTTTCAGAACACAAAGCAATTTTATCCACAAGGAAATCACATACCAAGGGCCAGAGTTCCCAAAAGAACCTGGGAATTTTTATATTACCTTCCCAAAGTGCCTAAGTTATAAGGACCTGTAGGAAATACCCCCAAAGTGATGCTGCTTCCTGTGCCCACCCACTCCTGCCTCCCATGGAGGGGGGGTGAGGCAGCCTGTGCACCAACACAGCCTGCAGGGCTCTCTCTGCCTCTCTGCAAACCTTCCCCAATGTGAAATATAATTTTTCAAGGCCAAAACATACTCCATGCATGGATCTAGGGACAAGAAATAAGTCTTATCAAACAAGACAGTGACCTGCCAAAAGAAAAAGAGCTGATGGTATAACTTCATCTTTTTACTGACCTACGTTTAGGGTTAGTTTCATATATTGGTCATGAAAAAAATCCACCAGCTGGGGCAGACAATGGCATGTTTTCCTCACAATTCACCCCCACCTCCATCTTTTGGGGCTTCCTCCAATATTTAGATTTGATTTTAAGGTATCTGGTTATCCTCTTTCTGAGCAATGAAGCTCTACATGTAGGTGACTGAAACGCATAAAAAAAAATCACAACCTGCAGAAGACACAAGAACCTAGATTTGTATTTCACAATGGCTAAAAAAAACCCTGTTAACAAAATCCTAATTAGCACAGTATTACCAGACAGTCTCTGGCATCTCATACATCTATTTTAACCACCCTACAGGGAACTAAAATGGGCATGTTTCCAAAGAATTTGCACCAGAGAAAGTTTCAATCAGCTGCCATAGAGAGACATTCTCAGCAGTGAAATGTGTTGGAACTAAGCAACATATTTCTGTCACAAAATAAAAGTATAGTCATCTATTCTAACTTTGTCTCTTATCCCAGTGGGTTTAAGCAATTACCATTATCTTAAAAAATTGCAAATTAGACTGCAATTACTGTTGGTTGTGGCAGCACTGTTCTTTTAGTGAACAAATAGATCAAAAATATTAATTGAATTCATGACCATGAAACTGCAAGTATTACAACCTTATACCAATTATTCACTGCAGGCTTTAAAGTCACATTTAAATCAATGATTTTCTCATTGCCTTTGCTGAAAAGCAGGTCCTAGGCACATGAGGACAAAGATGTAACCAAGGACTCCTGACATTTCCTATGCTTTTGATCATGTCTCTGCCTGTAAAAAGACATGAGCACTCCTGAGGCAGCTGCTCTGTGTGACAGGAGCTGAAAGGGCACGAGCAGTAGAAATGACTGCTCTGTATCACACCAATTTCAGGGCATTCTCAGCCCCTTGTATCTGCCACAAACCACACAGGAAATTATGAGACAACATGTGAGCTCTAAGCACTCACCCTCCACACGGGTAAGTCACGTGGAGCCTTGGGAAAAAATGGATTCAGAGACATGGAGAACTTTCCTTATGCAGTTAGAAAAAAGAATCCTCAGGATTACTGTGCCAGCTGCCCTCATTTACTCAAACACAAACATATTCCTCATGATTGCACTTCCTATACCATACACTTGCTTCCCAGTGTGTGATAATGAGATGTTTTTTTCCCCAAAGTTATTAAAATTTATTGATGTGACAGATTATTGTCTTCTGATGCTCATCTGTGCATTGTGCAAGAACTGCACAAATACAGATGAATAATTTTTGAACAGGGTAAAGAGTTTCTATAAAACATTCCAACGTGAAAATGACTGCTCAGAGAAAAGAGTAGCTCCATGCATGCTTTCAATTTACAATTTGGCCAGAAATCAGATTTAACTTCCAAACTGTACTCTCCTCCTACAAACAACATGGATTAAATGCTTCTGCCAGGAGAGATAAATCAGAGCATTGCTGGGTATGCACACAGGGTGTTTCTTCTGGGGAAACTATTTTGTATTGTCTAAAGCAAGCAGAGAATGGAAGAAAGGACCTTCCACACACTTTTCATGCAGCTCAGCCACCATTCCCAAACTCAGTTCCATGTTCCTTGCTGTTCCAGGAAGCTGATATAAAGGGCCACCAAGGTCAAAAACTGCTGCATATGGAAAACTTAATATGGTTTATTATTTTCACTAAAATGTAAAGTATATACCTCGAAAAACAACTAAATCAAACCAACAAAAACTTAAGAAATGGTACTAATTCTCCAAAGTACATTTTCTTCCATGCTGCAGAATAATGGATCCACTTCAGGAAGCACCACAACTGGCAGGCCTGTGGACTAGTGCTGCTAAACACTTTAACAATCAATAAACATTTGCAGAATATTGCATATCCAGGTTCTGCTTCAGGAAGTTCAGGGGAATGGGACTAGCTGTAATCCAGTAAATAAACCCTGCATTGGGGAATACATGCTGCCTTGGGGAATGCCATCACTTGGATGGGAAACAGGATCTGAGACAACTGGGAGAATGGACCGAGTGACCAAGAATGGTGTTGCTCACCTAAATCTGGTGGTTTCATTTCCAGAGATTACTGCATTGCTTTCTGCCCCGGTGTTACACGAAAGGGATGGAATGGCTCAGTGTGAGGATTCCTCCGTTCTCAGAGATGAGAACAGGATTTCTCTCTGGATTTCCCTCTCCAGCCAGCTGATCAGCTCGTGCCCCCAGGCACTGCCAGCCCTGCAGGCAGCCCTGCTGTGGCAGCACTCACCATTCCTGTCGATGGCAAAGGGCACATCTGTGGTGACGATCTCGTAGTTGCAGATCTGGCTGTACTGGGGCGAGCAGTCCTCATCTGTGGCTTCCACCTGGAGGATGCTGTCGTAGATCTTCCCCTCTGTCACTGAGGCCTTGTACACACTCTCCTTGAATGCTGGGGAGAACTCATTGACATCCTTTACCTGGATATGGACTACTGCCCTAAAACAGGCACAGAAAATACCCAAGAGAAAAATAAATTTATTGTGACACCTCACTAACAGTTTCTTTTAAAAACACTTGAAAAGACTAACAAAACATATCTAGAAAACTATGTGAATCCCTATTAAAATGAGATATTACTGAATTTTTATGTTTAATTTGCCCAGTTTAGTATCTTAATGTGGCACTAGGTAAAAATCCATTGCCATGGCTTGTAGGGAGAGAGTTTCATGGTGTTCCCTATTAAAATCTGCCTCTAAAAATGAACCCCAGCAGAAAGCCAATGATATCATTACATGGTAAAATAAACAAAGAGGAAAAAACATCACAGTAGTCTTCCATATCCACTACCTAAAAATGGTCAGTTTACAACATTCTTCCATATTAAGAAAGGCTCTCACCTTCTGCTGATGATAATTATCTAGTCCTTCAATTAGTTACAACATTGCACATGTAGCCCACCAAGGCCTTTGGTTTTTAAGGGGTAAGCCCCAGAGGCCTTGCTTTGGAAGGACTTTCTCTCTGGTTTGATGGGCAGGGTGACAGAGGGGCACAGAGGGGATGCTCTGGAGCAATGGCAGAGCTGCAGTAAAGGCTGGGACCCCAGGCAGCGTGGCTGAGCTTGTGCTACTAGACAAAGTCTGGTGGCAGGGGGTCAGACTCCATTCAGTCAAGATTACAACAAAATTTTCCACAGCTGGAATTCTACCAGATCGATGTAAGAGGGAGAAACATAATAAAATTTGATATTGTGAAGCAAAACCTGTTTCTGTGATTTGACGGTTATCTGCTATTGCAGGCTTGCTCCTAAATCTGTATTCTTTTTAAATATCATGAAAACTTCAGCATGCATTATAGACCTAATTAATTTTTTAATTGGCACATGTCCTGGATGAGCAAAAGGAAGAATGATTACTATAAATCATTTATTATAATGGCTCTCAGCAAAACAAACTATTTGTACAGCACTTACATATCTACGAGAGTTAAATTCATCTTTAATGAGAAATGGTCTGGAGCTTAGTTTCATGAATTCAAAGGGAAAAAAGGCACTCTGCCACCTAAGCTTATTCAAGGAATTGGCTCCCCAGTAAAAAGTACCACCTACTGACCTTCAGTACACTCCTTTTCAGAAGACTTCACTTTCTCTGAGACTTGCTGGACAAAAGCTGAGGTCAGACACCGTTCAAACGTGACACTGCTCAGCTTATGACATAGATACACAAAAAAAGGGGATGATTCCTCTTTTCTTACCATTTGAAATGAGATGAACAGAGAGAAAACCTATTTAAAAATTGCAAATATCAATTGAAAGCCAGCTTCTATGACCTGGATATATTCAACATGAAAGCATGAATGGAAAATATAAGCCAAAACTGAGATGCATTTATCCACTTGAATGGGGGTCCTGTCCAAAGCTTTAACTGAAGCAAATGAAAAGGAATATATTTTCTAATAGGAAAAAGGAATGAAAAAAATGGGTGGAATATTGCAACAACAGTTCATCTTTGTTTTATTTGCTTTCTACCTGAAATAACACAGACTGTGGAGCGAATGTGTGCCAAAGGAAAAAAAAAAAAAAAAATTCTCCTCATTTTCACTCACTTGTGGGATTTCTTCCAGTTTGTTCCTCCTGGTCCTGACCCACAGTCATAGGCCTGGATGATGAATGTGTATTCCTTCTGCAGCTCACAGTCAATGGGGCCCTTTGCTCGAAGCCGACCTTCCCCAGATGTCTTGTTCAGCACAATGGCCTCAAAGGGCATTTCTTGCCCATGGATTTTAAAAGCACAGATTTCACCTGTGAGGAACAACACAAAACAATCATAACTGGGCGTGGGGCGTGGGGGGGTGGTGTCTAAGTCTTATGCACTGGAGTGACACCTGCAAATATAATTTGTATTTCACCTGCTTTTCCAGAGGAGGGAAATACAGACTCAGGCACCAGGTCATTGGGAATCCAAAAGGGCCATTAAGCAGGTGGCTGTGCAGTGGGATGCACTCCAGGCACACTCCTTCCTCTTCCTCTGTCAGTACTAAATGGTTTCTGAAAGCCCCAGAGGCCATTCCATATGGCACCAACAGCAATGGTGAGCTAAATTATATTTGAGCTAAATTAAGAGACTGTATTTATTTAAAGAAAATAGCAAAAAGAAAAATAGATAACACTTTAGAGCTGGTCCTTTTTTAACTGCTGTCACTCCTTGAGCCACTTGAGCTGCCAGGTGGGAGCAGATGTGCAGATTCTTGCAGTTTAGTTTCAAGACAGTGGAAAAACTAATGGTGCAGAACATGGGCACATTCAAAATACATCCTGCTTTATTTACAGACATACATCATCTTTGGATCAGAAGTAGTTGAAGGCACACAGGCAAGTGTCCCTTTTGGACATCTCAGTCACCCACCCACATTCTCACTCTCACACATAAGTGCCTTCTTGGCAGCAGCTCACTCTGCCTCCATACTGTTTCCTAATATATCTCTCAGAGGAGTACTACAGAACAGAANAACTGTTTCCTAATATAATAGATCTATATCATCTCTCAGAGGAGTACTACAGAACAGAACAGATGATATAGCAAGGACTAAAGCATTTAATTTGGTCACAAAAGACTACATAAAGGATCTTGTGAGAATATGAGACTGGAAAGGGGAAAAACGACCCACTTGCTGGTGTTCCTTTTTTTATCCTTCATAATGATAGCAAGGATATGCACACGGAGTTCATTTTTAACCACTCCAGAATCCAACTTTAAAAATGAAATATTTATACGAAGATCAATGTGACTTAAATATTTTTATGACACATTAAACACATGCTCTTTTATGAGCAAGTCAGTCTTGGGACATGCATTATAGATTCAAAGCCGTCTCCCACTCACATAATCCTTTTCCATTTATTTCCAATTTACAGTTGCAGCCTTTGGAAAATCTCCTTGCCTCACTTGGCTCATATCTGAGCCAAGTGCCGGCTTCTAAATTAACTCTGAATCTATGACCTCTAATTTAGGCCTGGCTCCTGCTTCTCTATTACAATATATTGTTTGTTTTTGCAAAAGAGAACAGACAGTGATATAAAAGTGCTGAAGTTCATAATTCAGTTTTGTTTTAACTGAAAACAAAATAAACCAGTGCAAACATGGGAAATCTAATGGCAAATACTGTTTGTTGTGTTCTATAAAGACTGGCCTTCATAGTTTCTTAATAAAGTTTACCTCAGATGCACAATCAATCAACAGAAATCCTAACTTCAGTGGTTTGTGTTTATTATTTTATTGATCCACTGACTGATTGCATACAAGACAGCATTTGCAGACGTCCAAGCTACAGTTCTTAGAAAACAGAAATAGCTCCAGAAAAAAAGTTCTCTCAGCCCTAATCTAAATACTTATCATTTTTCCCTCTCCAAAGGCAGAGCCCTAATGCAAAGCAATCATAGAAGCAGCACGTGTTCCAATTAATTCTCATCAAATATTTTAGAACTCTCTACATCCCGCTCCTATGTGAGATACTCCACCTTTAAAGATAACTCTAATTTTGTCTCCATATTCCCATTTGCTAAAGATACAATAATGACAGCTTCCTGGATATGGTGAGATATTTGGAAACACACTGCAAAAACTTCCACAATGTGGCTACAGAAACCTGCTTATTTGAAAAGAAGTGCAAATGTTTTTAAAAATTGGGTAAGATCTTTTTTTCAAAAGAAGGGCTCTACTGCTGTTTCCAAAGAAATGAACTAACACTGCTGAAAAATTTAAATGTATAGGATCATGGCATTTTTTAAAAGGTGTCTTAATGGCTGTATTGCAAGTGGAAATGATAACAGAGTTGTGAGAGCTGTAACGAAGCAGAAAATTAAGTAAGGTCCACTGCCAGACATACAGACATTGACAGATATATAGAACTACTTTTATTAAGCATTACAAACAGTGTCTTTAAAATGTAACAAATGCTATTTATAGTTATTAAATAGAGCTACAGGACTTTATTCCAGCCCTGCTGAGCTAACCCCAGACTGCTGGAGATCACACAGCTACAGAAGCTGAACTGGACAGCACTGCAGACCTTTTGGCCCTGGCACAGTGAAAGCCAAGGGAGAGATAAACTCAAGGCAAGGGCAGAAGTGAAGACATCGTGTCTGGTCACTCTGACCCTCTGAGGCTGACCACTCAGCGAGGGGAGGTGCAAAAAGGACTTTACTGGTGAAACAGGTAGCAAAGGACATTACTAGCACAAGAAGAATAATCAGAAGATTGTGTTTCTAAAGGGGACCAGGACAAAGGGGTCCAAGTGGCAAATTTTGTACCAGTGTAGTGACCTATAAATACTGGTAAAGTGGTGTAATAAATGGCTTTGCTTTGCTGGCATAAGCCGAGTCTGGGTCAGTCAATCCTACATGATGCCAGTGGGAACTGTGCCAAGCTTATCTTACTTACTGGGGTCTTAGGTAAGTATGGATTTGTAACTCACTGGAGGAGAAGGAGGCAGGGTTTCTCTCCTACTCAGACTCACCACTGAAATTGCAGGAGCTTGGCACCACCTTCTTCCCTTCTCCTTTGCAAGGCTGAAATAATGAGAGTGCAAACTGGGACATTGTTTTTTCCCCCAACAGACAACCAGCAAAATTCTGTGCTTTGTTCTTTATTTCATTTGAATGGGTTTGGGAGCAGGTGGATATAGGATTTTGTGATCAGCGTGGTAGCACTGAATTTCTAAACAAGGATAAACTGGTGACACCATGTAAAGGTAGAAGCACATTGATTAAATCCTATAGCAATTGCCAGGGCAGAGGGAAAATTTCTCTTCTCCCAGGCCAGGAGGCACACTCTGAGGGCTTCCAGTTGCTTCCTATAAAACCTTCTGGCTGCAGGGTTGAACTCTGCTGAGAGTTTCAATTTAATACATGTTTTAACTAAACTCTGGACACGTTCTTTCTTCCAATCATTCAGACTAGCATTAGCCATAAGCACCTATTAATTTTGAAGTTTACATTCTTTTAAGTTTGAAAGCCTTGGTAGATCCATGTGTTACTACTGCAGGGATAATAAGGATATTATTTCCTCTGTAAAAATTATAATAGCCTGAAAAAAAAGCTACTGATGGTCCATAATTTCTGAAACATAACCAACAAATTTATCCACTGTTTGGAAATTGATAAAGACCATGTTTCACTTTCGGTCACATTTACATGCAAGATTAAGCAATTATAAGCCTTAATCAATAAAATTGTATTACAAATATTTGAAACACCAGATTCATGCTTCTTGCAGTAAAATAGTAATCCCCAATGTTACTCTTTTAATAACTACACAGCCTCATTCACTTGAAATCAATTTCAGAAGTTAGTAAAAAACCACTGATGCTTATTTGGCCTTTCACATCTCCCTTTGCTACTTCCTCAGCCTTCACTACACCAAGAATACTGAAGACTTCAGATGGAAAGCTGGGATCTCTGACATTCCATCATTGGCATCAATAGTTAAAAAAGGCACCAGTTGTATGTGAATCAGGAGTCAGCAAATGCTGTTTCACTGGGCTGGCTGAGGTTCAGCAAGGCCAAGAGCTGGGCCACCACAAGCCTGCAGTGCTCCAGGCTGAGGCACAGTGGCTGACAGTGCCTGGCAGAACAGGACATGAGGGTGCTGGTCAGCAGTGGCTGAACATGAGCCAGGTGTGCCCAGGTGGCCCAAAAGGCCAATGGCACCTGGCCTGGGCCAGTGTGGCCAGCAGGATCAGTGATTGTCCCCCTGTGCTCAGCACTGGGGAGGCCACACACCAAATCCCGTGCCCGGTTCTGGGTCCCTCACTGCAAGAAAGACCCTGAGGGGCTGCAGTGGGTCCAGGGAGGGGAACGGAGCTGGGGAAGGGTTGGAGCACCAGGCAGGTGAGGAGCAGCTGAGGGAGCTGGGGTGGGGCTCAGCCTGCAGAAATGGAGGCTCAGGGGAGACCTCACTGCTCTCTGAGAGGAGGCTCTGGTGGGATGGGCGTCAGTCTCTTCTCCAAGGTAATGACTGAGAGGGTGAGTGAATGGCCTCAAGTTGCACCAAGGGAGGTTTAGATTGGGTGTTAGAAGTGTGGGTCAGGCACTGGCACATCACCATCCTGGAGGGATTCAAAAGACATGTAAATGTGGCACTTAGGGACATGGGTTAGTGATGGGCTTGGAACTGCTGGGTTAATGGTGGACTCAATAATTTCACAAGTCTTTCCAACCTCGGTGATAATTGCATGCTCAGGCAATCCTGTGATTCCTTATGGAATGCAGCTCACACTGCTTTGTCCAGGACACCTCTGGGTGTGTGACTACACACATGGATTTGTTCCTGAAACCATCTGTTAACTTCAACTACGTTTGAAAGAGATGAATTGTTTTCCTCAAGTGCTATGAAATGATGCAGCTCCACAATGCAGAGATGCTACAGAAAAAGCATAGGGGTGGCAAAGAGGTCACAACTCACTAAACAGCAAACAGAGCACACACAGGTGTTCTAAAAGCTCAACAGGAAGAAAAGTTTCACTTCTATCTTGTACCTTTTAGGTAGCAGTAAATCAAATGTGAAGCTCAAATCTCTAGGAAACGAGGCTTCATTAGTTTGCTGCTGACAAAATTACTCATTTACATTCATATCCTGTTTTAATTTTATTACTCTCCAGACTTTTATTACACTTCCATGCGTGTTTTTCTCCAACATGCAAATCAACATAGATAATCCTTTATTTAAAATTAAGGTTGCAGTTTTATACTTCCTGAGGTAAGCACAGAGACCCTGGAAGATCATAAAGTGCCTAAGAATCAAAGTCCCAGGATCACATGGCAAATCCACTCCCACCCTGAAGGAGACAAAACCCCTGTTCAGGACAGATTCCTATGAAGTTATGATGCAAAGAACAGACAGAAATACCACGATCAAGGTGCTACAACGACCTCCAAAGCTTTGCACATGAATGACAATAACACTGCTCTTTCCTTAGGTGTGTCCTTCAGGAACCTAATTCAGCTCCAAAGATCCATCAAGTCCTAACAGAGGTATCTGACAGCCACCACCAATGAATCTTCTCCATACACCTCATGCCACCAGTGGGCTTCCAAGAATTTTATATGATGTGTGGAATTTGCTTGCGGCATGACTTTCCTCTTGTTCTAACTAAAAATTTGCCAACAAAATTGAAGTACTCTCAGTATGAATCAAGATTTGAATCTTTAAGAATTACATGCGGATGGAAATCCAAACACAGGCCCATTCTCCTTGGAAAATTTATCAGTGAAGATCTCTCCTGGCACTTGGAGGGACACCTGCAAATAAGTACCTGCTGGGACACTGCTCAGTTTGCTGTTTTCTCAGAAATACAGCACTGACCCATGACCTGCTGTCAGTGCCAGATTTCCCAATCACTTTTTGTAGGGGCTGCTGTTTCTCTGTTTGTTTTTTTTTAATCCAGCCTTCTGCAATAACAGCTGTATACAAGTTTCCCTGCTGGAATCCTGCAAGTACCTCCTGCAGTGCAGAGCTGGTGACCTTTTGAGTGTCTCCGTGCCACTGGGAAGGTTTACAGCTTTGACAAGTTTTTCTATCACAGGCTGTAGCTACTGTTTAAATAACTACAGAATGCAGAAGGTTATGTTTTGTAGGAGGAAAGGGCAGTTGTTTGGGAAAAGGACGCAAAATAATAATTAGAGATGTAAAATATCTGTAAGGATGGGAAAAGAAATAAGGTAGTAACTACTGTATATGCTTTTCCAGCTCATTTAAGTCAGTGCTATTAAACTCACACTGGAATACTAAGTTCCAGGAAGCAATACTGAAATCATGAATAGAGGGAGGTATTCATGCCTTAATATAATACCAAAACTTATTATTTCCTTATATCTAATTTTATGGGCAACACGCTGTGCAAAGCAAGAGCATAAATCCACTGCTATTCTTCCTGTTCCATGGATTTGAAACTGCAAGAGGGGAAACTGGACTTGCATTTCAAGTAATTCACTGTTGTGATAAGCTCACACCAGACTTCATCCTTCTGCTGAAGCAGGGACCAGTTGCTCAGGATAAAAAGATGGTTCTGTGGGCAGCATAAAAGCAGCAGTGATATCTGGGTTTCCTCCCGGCTCCACAATAAGTATCCCTACTCTACAATTTTATTTACATAAATCTTGCTTAAAAAATGTGATTTTTCTGGGCCAACTGTGATTCTAGTGAGATGGCTGACCACATTGCTCTATTGGAATCCCCCACTGCTGAGATGCACAACACGTCCCACTCAGGTCTGCACTCCAGCTCGAACGACGGAGAACTGATAGATGTTTGTTTGAAAACTGCAATAAACATCGAGATTAGAAAAATAAGTGTGAAAAACAAGGTCCAATTTCTTGGTAAAATTTAAGAAAGTTTAATAAAAAGACAACAGGAGACAGGAATAAAGCAAAGGGTTAACGGCCGGGTGCTTGGCACTCAGCCAAGAGCACACTTACTACGTTTGGAGACATTATTTAAATACCATTTCTATTGCCCCAACCTGTTGCATATTCATACATCACTGTGCATATTCATACTTTCCCACAAACTAGTTTACATGTTCCAGGAACTGTTCTGCACGGCCCCTCCTTGGGTCTGCCCTTTTAGAGCATGGGTGTTTCCTGGCTGTGGTTTTAGTCCATCTCTGTTACCACCTCCAGTCTGGGATTTGGTCCATATTTTGTACAGACTGTCAGTGTTGATGGTTGGAACGTCAGCAGCAGGGTCCTCATCACATGTTCATGGATGTTATCCTGACCCAACAGACAGTCCATTCACAAGCACAACTTTAGATCAGCTGTCCCACCACCATGACCAAGCAAAAACATAAAAAGTATATCCTTACAGCACTTATTTTAACATTATATATATAACACTCATCTTAATATTTGTGAAAAGCCAACTTTAGAATATGTATTTATAACAATAAGTAACAAGGAGATAAATGTTTGTGCACATAAAGATGTGTTTTATTAAATACTGATTGTGCCTTTCACAAACACCCTCTATTCTAAAAACACAGAAATACAAAATGTTGTCATTCCTTCCTCCCATCAATCAAACCCTTACCAAATTAAAACTCTATTGCAAATAATTTGAAACATTTCTTAATCTTTTATTCTTTCGAAAATCTGCAAGATTCAAGAGAGGAAGAAAAGGAAGAAAGCGTGATTTTAAGAACAGCAGCAAAAAAATTATAGTTTTCTAATCAATGTGTGGAGCTCCATACCCACTGCACCAATGGAAGGCTTTGCCAGCCTCAAGTTTCATGTTTGGAAATATCCCGTGGATTCAGGAGTGCATCCAGTGCCACACAGCCACACACTCAGCACACAGGAACTGCTGTCCCATGTGTTACAGTGCTGTAGGGCACAGCACAGTGTCTCTAACAGCTACACGAGCATCACTGAGAAATATTTGCCTTGGCATTTTTTACAATACCACATTATAATGAACTATTTGAAAAATTAATCCTGCAACCGTGTAGTTAAGCCTGTAGAAAAAGCACATTAATAAAAGGAGCTTTATCCTCCAGAAGCCAAGTGAAGCTGTGAATTACACAATTCCCAGCTGGGCCATTTTCTACTCTCCTTTTGCACAGGTGTCACAAACACCTCTGGCTTGTTGTCTTCACACACGTTACCTGCATTCTTTGGGCAGTGCTGACTCGAGGCTGCAGTGGCTGCACTTGTGGCTGCAGCTTTGCTGCTGCTGCAGCAGATCAAACAGAATTTTGCTTCAGACACTCCTCTTCCAGGAAACACAGAGGCCCAGAAGCTCCCACTGCCCTCATTTCACATTTGTGGCAGAAAGATGGGTCACAAAGCTATTTCTCCTCTAGATTAGTGAGGTCTACACTGAGAAAAATAGGAGATAACTTGCCTTATGAGGCCCTGACCCAATTTACTGTGTACATAATTTTTTAAAAAAAATGTGAACCTATTTTTAAAAGAGCAACCTAGATGTCTCTACACATAAAATTAAAAAGGTTATTACAATGCTTGCAATAATTTCCTGCCACTAAGTATTACTGAGCAGGTAAAGAACAAATGCTAATAAAATATGTGAAAGTAGCTATGATGTATAATGCTCCTAAGATTTTCAAATTAAATAGAGACCTAGAATTAGGAATCTTGGTTAGCAAATATATACTGCTTACAGAATTCCTACAGTGCAACAGGCAAACCTAACACAAATATTTCCTGCAGCAGGATAGGTGCTCCAACATGACCTGCTAGATTTGGCTTCCTTGTCAGATAAACAGAGATAAATAAGAAAATGAACATCACCATGTCACAGAGTAGAAAATCAGCAGCTGTTTAGTCTGCAGAGGACTCAGCAGACCCACAGAAAACCTTACTTTTAAATTACTTTCCCTAGGCCCTTATATCAAGGCAGACAATTTTTGAGATAAAGCAGCTTGGAAAATGTTGAATTTATTAAATTATTATTTCCCTGAATAATTTTAAAGGCATTGTTTTGGGGCATAGTTAGCTAATTTAAAGCACACAGTGAATGATCAATCAATTTTTCTGTTTCTTTTGAATCAAAGGCATGAGTTATCTCTAAGTTGAGAGCTGTATCAGGAACTTTGTACTGGCCAGCACATAATTTAAACAGCAGACTCAACCATGCAAACTAGAGGAGAGCCAAGTACCAGGAGCTAGGGCTGTCCTGCAAAAATAAGAACCATAAAATAATTCCAATATTACACCTTTGAATAATTGTGGGGCTTGCATGGCGTTGGCAGCCTATGAAATGGGGGAAAGTATGGATCTTTTCAGGGGCTCCTAAACACTTGATAACACAAACAGTAAAATTTCAGAGATGCATCAGGTGTTTCAGGCCTCTTCCACCTTTTGCCCACAAAAACACAGGTGAGAGGCAAGGCATTGAGTGAGAGGCAAGGAAAGGGATAAAGTGCTCACACGTCCTCAAGTTTCCACTCAGCTATTTACTCTGCTGTGGCCTCTTCTTACAGAAGCAGGTTGAATAAAAAATTTAGGAACAATAATTTAATCGTGGCATGGAGCCTGGACACAAGGGATTAGTCTGTGCATCCTGCAGACATGCAGCAAAGTAGAGCACTGAGTTTAATTGTTACAAGAGTACCATATGGTTCCTCCTGATCATGGCTTTTTTTCATTTGTCTTTGCTCCCACTTGCCTGTCTCTAAACAATCTGAAATACTCAGCTCCTGATGTAAAGTCATAATTTGGATTGGATCAAATGAATACATTTGATACAGACAGGGTAAGTTACTTTGGACACAAATGCTTCTGCTACAAAGCATCATCTCAAATGAAAAGCAACACAGTCAAAATCATAGCATCTGGATTTTATCAGAATGGAAATCCCATCGTGAAGATAACAAGATTCATCAAAAGAAAAAGTAAATGCACATCTCCCTAGAAGATCAGTTGTACTCTAATTTGTTTGGACACTTAGAATTGCTTCTTCTATTTCTAACAAAATATATTCAGTTTATCCTGTTCCTCTGAGCCTCACAGTCTCCTCCTCTTTTGCTCTATTGAGTTTAATGTTTCCTACTACACCTTTATGAAGAGAAGTGTCAGTGCCTTTTTACACTGTGCTGGTCTTAAGTGCAAGATTGCTCCCCACCAGCCCAATACTCCAGGAGACAGCTCCAGGCACAGACCAGAGTTCAGGCAGGCAGAAAATGTCTCTGTTTTTGTGCAGAAGGGGCTTGCAGTGCTGTGTCACTCCCAGGCAGCTCGGGAGAACATGGTTTTTCAGACACAGCAATCCAAGACTCCCCAGCAGAGGTTTGGGCTGCCTGCTCAGGCTCAATGTCCAACACGAGAGAGGTGTGAGAGCCTGAGCTGTGTGAGCTGACTGCCTCAGGACCTCCAGCTGCCCCTGGGCAGCCCCTCCTTGACATTTTGCTCCTCATTCCCAGCTTTTCATCCTCCTAACAGTAGCACAAATGCTTTAAGCAGTGAACAATCCCAGATTTTTCTGAGACACTAACTAATTCCTACTCAGAGTTTAGTAAGATCCTTGTTTTTCAATGCAGGACTGCCAGCCTGAAGAGATCCTGATATATTCCATGATTCAGATGGGACTCCAGCCACCAAAACAATTCCAGAAGCACTGCCCCATGGCACAATATTTATAATGGCAGGGGGATTGTGCTCCAGTAAATCTCAGACTGATTGCAAGCATGGCTCTTTCATGGAATGGCATGGTCAGTAGGAGAATAAAGTAACTTTTCCTATATGGAAACTTAGATTAAGGTTTTTATACTCTCACTGACATGAAAATAACTATAATGAATATAGAAACTGCAGCTCTGTTGAGCCTGAAGATACAGGACAGCCATTAACAACTCCATTGTAAAAACAGGGGCTCTGTCTCTTCTAAGATTTTACACTGGGATATCTTATCCATATTAACTATTCAGCAATGCAAAGAGCTTTGCTTTCTAAACTGTAAATTCAAAACCACACTGAGCTCAGCATGCTGGGGGTTTGTGCTTTTTATCATCTAACACACTGGAAAACTCTATCTATTTGCTATATCTCTTAGATGTTATCCTATTTCTTGCCCTCTTGAGCAGGGGCTCCACAGATGACAGAAATGGTGTTGTCCAGCAGCTTTGAAGATGGCGTTAGCTTTTTTCCCCCAATGTGAAATCAAAAACTATTCAAAACTTTTGAGGAAACTGAACTGTGTCAAAATAGTTGTTTTCAGAGAAAGGTCAGACTCTCAATCCAGTCCTCTCCAAACCCCCCTCAGCACTGCAGAAATGGCAGAACCATCAAAAAATCCACAAAATGCTTCTACTTCAGAACAATTACATTTTTGATAAACCATATTTTTGCCAGCTCCACTATAAATATTTAATGACTTTGCTCTCTCTCTTTGACTCCTGGTCCATGTCTGCTGCCCACTTCTGGCTGTGTTAGTCTGAGAAGTGCTTGTGACTTCTAGAAAAATTATCTTTCCTTGCATCTTCACACGTGTAGGAGCCTGGGGCTGCCAGTCCTGAAAACACAGAGCACTGGTCACAGACTGCAGTGGGACTGGGACTTCACCAGCAGATTTAGTTCCTACTTAGTGAGAATTGGCCTTTCTAGAAATTCCTAATTGCTGGATTTGTTGTCCTCAAAGCACGCATGGTCTTGCAAACATTTCAGTGTCTGGGGATGTACCAGGGTCGTGGTTCCCTCACTTTCTGTCTCAGTTCAGCCTCTGAGCACGTTCCTGCTGCAAGTGCAAAACTGACCTCAGGGAATGACAAAAACTCAGTGGAATCCAACGTGAAGCAAACCATGTTGTGGATACATATTTCAGTTTCACCTCTACATTGAAGTATTTGTGGATTTGCCACCTATTTCTTCAAATTACTTAAAATCTTTCTTTCTTTTGGCATATTTTGCATCTCTAAGAGTTAAGACTGCTGCGGGAGTTTTGAGAGGTTTGGATTTAAGTATAGGCATAAGTCTTTTAGCAAACTGTTTTACTGTTTTATAATGTGAACTCCCAAGGACAGTTGTGTATAGTTTTATTTTGGCACATGAGATACCACATTAAAAAAAAAAAAAAAGACTATCTGAAAATAGAGCTGAAGTTAAAAGTACAGGATCTTACTGATTATTTACAAATTTTGCATTTCTATCAATGGCAAAAGACAACCCCTTCCTCAGTGCTGGTAAAATCCATAATTGTTAGAGGCTAAATTAACCTTGGGTAACCAAAGTGCAATAAAACTAAAGGTTGTAGTAGAGAAATGAACACAGATCTCCCAGTTACCAGCAGCTGTTACAAATATCACAGCTCTTGCTAAGAGATTATTTTTCTACTTAGTCTGTATTCCACCCCCACTTTCATTCTAGAAAGTGAAGACCAAAGCTTATTTTTTATGCTTTAGGAGTTATGGCTGAACTTCAGTTGAAATTTAATTTTTAATCTGAAATTAAGGGAATGAAGGATGCAACTATTAAAACCAAACGTGCAATATAAAGCAATAAAAAAGTAACACCATATAAGTTCCACAATAATAAATCATTCCAGCGATTCAGAAAGTGCAAGTAAATATCTGTGTAGTTTCTGTTTAACTGTTCCTTAACAGTGTAAAGCAACAAATTATATTTGCAGTTTCTGAAGTAAATTATAATATTAATTTGAAGATATCTAGTAGGAAACACAACATATTTTATCAAGAGGTGAAGTTAATTCAAAGCCAGTTTTGTGGTTACCACTCAACAGCATTGAGTGGCATTTGCATTTATACCTTCACAAGTGGTCAAACAGAACTTGGCTGTGTCAGAACTCCATTGAATGCTCAGCTCTAGCCCTGGGAAACAAGTGCTATGTCAAGACAGTTTTTAGAACAGCCATTTACAGACCTGAACTTTTGGGTGACAAATGTGTTTTTGGAAGGAAGAACTGAGTAACTGCTTGTCAAGGCATTTGCTGAAAACAGCTTCTTGTGCTAGCTTTTATTCCATATATTTCTGGACATTCTGATCTAATTTTAAAGTGGTATTTTCTCTCAGTGAGTATGGTGCAAAACTGTCTTCCAGGAATGATCAATAATGGCAGTGCTGTTATCTGTACTGACTGGGTTATTTCACTCCAGGTCACCCCTGCTTGCTCTGAGGACACAAATGCCACTGAGAGTGTCCTCTCCTCTCAGCCCTGCAGCACACAGCTCTCACTGAGTGACCAGGACCATCAGCATTCTCCTGCCACAGCATCAGCAGCCTTGTTTACTGAAAACCTCATTTCCAGATGTATTGAGTGAATGCTGACCCTCGGAGATTCACTGGAAATTGCAGGTGGTTACAAAGCCTAAAGACCAGGCTCTCTGTCACAACCATATCTGAGCTAAGTAACAGAATTGTACAAGTGGCTTTAAGGGCATGTTCTGAACACAGAGGGACCAAAAAGTTCTCAGGGAGAGCCCAAGGAATCTTAATAATTCTCATTACATACTTAGAACATTTTGTGTCTGTAAGACTGGGCTGGGTTTATAGATGTAACAGTTAAAAAAAGCTTGTGATTTGTTTGCAAACTGAGCACAAAGGAAATAATGAAACAGAGTGACAAACAAAGCACTGCTTTAAGAACTCCTGGACATGAAACAACCCAGGGAATTTGCCATGCTTGTGCCAAGGCTCCTGTCTGCAGGGCAGAGCTGCGTGCCATGAGACGATGGGGGCCATCTCACAAAACCCAGCAAACACCTGGGAACAGCTGGGATTCAGGACCAAAAATTGCCCACTTGCACATCCAGTTGTTCCCTGGCATGGCTGCCTGGGCAGGGTGCCCTCCTGGGGGGCAGAAGGAATGCAGAGAAACAGGGTGCTCTCAAGCAGGCAAACCTCACCTGAGTGAAGTTCTTCCAACACTCCAAAAATGCTTTAACACCATTTCTGTGGTTGATGAAAAACAAGCAGCCTCAACTGGCAAAACCTCAGCAACGACTCTCATCATCCTCCCAGTGTTGCTCCATAATCAGCATATTATGGCTGTCAAAATTACTTATCAGATACAATGACAGCTCACTTGGCAGATTATAGCTACTTAAAGAGCCATAATTGCACAGAGATATACAGCTGAGGAACCCTTCAAGAATTTTGAGTATTACGGGTCTGATAAATTAGATGATAATGAAAGGAAAGTTATTAAAGCACTCCTCATTTTTCACAAGTTGCAATTTTCAAATTACCAAGTGTGCCAACTTTTACATCTACAAACCACATTCTGCAGATGGGGTAAAAGAATCTTCCCAGCTGTGGCACTGGTACAAGTGTGTGTGATAAAGTCTGAAAGGAGCACAATTGGCCCCCATTTCAGGTGGAGCAGCAGCTCCTTCTCTTCTCTGGAATTCAGGGAATTCTCAGAAAAGAGTGTGTGGATATGTGTGCACTGCAGAGAACAGGTGGGAAAATACCAATAAAACCCAAACATACTGAAACTTCCTGGCTTGAAAGGAGATGAACCCTTGGTATCTGCCCCTGCACATCAGGAAAGGCAGTGACACCAAGGAGTGGCTACAACTTTAATTATGTGCCAGGCTTGCTTGGTCTTTTGAAATGGTTTCCTCTGGTTTCCTTCCCACAGTGGAACAAATTTATGAACCTTGGGGTGCAAAAGCTGCTTACACCAGTGCCCTCTGCTCCAGGCAGTCGTTTCAGATATTCCCTTCTCCCCACCTCTTTTTTCTTTTTTGTTTTTTTGTGGAGGTTTTTTGGTTTGGTATTTTATTTGTTTGGATTCTTTTTTTGTGTTTTGGTGATTTTTTTTTTTTGGGGGGGGGGGTGTGGATAGGGCAGCAGAAGGTGATGGGGGAAGAAGAATCAAGTGTTTTACTAAAACAGCCAGTTTTTCTTTTTCACAGGTTTACATTCTGGGTAGAAGGCAATCAGGTAATAGAACTGATAATTACCTTTTTCTTGGTTTTAGTGATGAACTAGATGATGAACGAAATTTCTCTCATATCAGTTTATTCACAGCATTGTTCCACTGACTTCAGGAAAGTGTTCTCTGTTTTTACAGCTGGAAGGGAACAAAACAAGCACTAACAAAATAAGCTGCCACTAATGCCCAGTGACAGCTGCAAATGAGGCATTTTGAGAGGGAATTCTAGAGCATTAATGCCTTTTTCCACTGTGAAAAACACACCAACCTTGATTGTTTCAATAGTGCATATCCACTGTAAGTGTAAAAAACTGTGTAAGAGTCTGTGTAAATTCACGGGAGATCTCAAAAACATAATTTAGAAGTTATTTTTACTAACAGACACTAGTACTGTGACTATAAATCAAGGATACATGGATATAACCACACCCAGAAAGCAATTCTATTGGCCATGACAGAGGAATAAACAGGTGTTTTTACAGAGTATCCAGGGCACCTGCCCTGCATTACATTCACTTAGCCTGCAAATGTGTTATAGATGTGTGATGTGATGGTTGGCTCTCACAATTAAGGGGTGAATATTATGGATACGTTAAAAGAAGTTTCGTAGATAATAATTATGTTTCCCCTCACCCATAAATTGTTATTATGGGATGCTCTTAGTAACAGGGACATTTGAGAGGGCTGGCTTGTCACTTTGGCAACTCCAGACCTCAAATCAAGATGTAAGAAAGTGATCTCCACCACTGAACAGCAAAAGAAGAGTCGAGTGACAAGACTTTGGGAGGGGGCTAGAGGTATAAAAAAGCAGAAAATCCATTTTGTAGTTGAGCACGTGGCTGTTAGTCAAGGAGGCTCCCAGTGCTGCAACTTTTCCGTATTCAGTCCTTTGTTGTATTTTTGTTAAGGTTTAATAAACCTTTAAAACTTTAAAAGTGAGTGTCGTTTCTCACAAATGAAAGTAAAATATGGATGTGGAAAGGATTATATGAGAACACAACCACAATGCTACTCTGACAGGACCTTTGGAAGGATGTTTGACAGATTGTGCTATCCAGGAATGAGAGATCCCTTTGCTCTGATCATAAGGACAAAAAAACCAACAAACAAACAAGAAGGATCAGAAATTCTTTAGGCAATACTAGATTTGAAACAGTGAAAGCACCAATTCAAAATCACAAGAACAAAGTTTCCACAAAACTGATGACAGAACATATAAAACACAGGTAGAGCTAGAAAAATCAATATTCATTATTCCATTAATTCCTTGCTCTCCAGAGCAGAAGCTCTAAAGGGGTCACTGCCCACCCGACAGTCTGTGTTTTGTTAGAGGATCAAAAATATTTAGTTGCAATGACTCTCACACATTTGATTTCTTCTACTGAATGGCACCATTGGTAGAGTGAGAAACCAGGCTTAAGGTGGAGAATAGTCTGGCAGCAATTATTTTGAGATACTTCCTGTGTTTTCAACTCTGTTCTGTAAAAATATACAGCTTTAAAATATGTATGTTCAACAGTTCAGTGAGGCTTTCTGATGTCTATACTGAAAATGCTACTGATGCTTGACAATGGGGATTTATTTCAAGTGACTGTTACAAGTTCCTCCCTCCATCTTTTTTAAAATCATTCTATGAGGCATGGAATTGCATCAGAAATAACAGTACTGGGTAAGGCAAAACAAGAATCTAAAGAATGATGAAAGCAAGCCTTGCAAAGACACACTGGAGGGGGCTGGGAATGAACAATGAAGAGGTTATCAATGAGATTGCTGCTTCCAGCCAGGGTCAATGAACCTCTAACTCCCAGAACCAAACCCCAGGTGTCAGAGAAGTCCCTGTCCCCAAACAGAGGGGTCACTTGCAGCAGGGGTTGATGGAGAGCAGGGCAGGGGGCAGCAGGAAGGGGTGTCCCTGCCACAGGGTACAGACAGACCAGCATGCCAAGTAACCAGAAAGATTATTATTCTAATCTAGGATTATTCTTGTAACATAGGAATAATTCATCCATGGAATTCCACACCAAGACAGGCTTAAGAGGGTCAAACACAGCCAGGTTTGACTCCAGCAATATGCTGTAAGAAACTGGTAAAGGAAAGATGGCAGTGACTAAACCAGACTTGTCAAAACATCACAGAAATAAAGAAAGCTGCAGTTTATGGTGCCAGTCCTACCTCACCTAGGTTAAACACCAGGTTTAAGTCCTGTTAGACAGACCTGTCTCTTGAAAAGCATCCTTGGTAAAAGAACTAGGGAACAAGGCATGAGTGCCACTTATGAGCCATCACTTTGCTTTAAAGAAAACAGAGCAGCCAGATTTTCAAGAGTCAGAGCCAGCAAAGCTCTCAGAAATACACCGTGGCAGGAGCTGCACAGTTTAGTCTATGCCCATCAGGATTTCCTGATTACAGACACATTTTTGGAACTAAAAGTTCCTACATAAACATATGCATTTTCTCTGAACTTTCATAACTTCAGCAGCCTCAGGGGTATGTGAGGTGCACGGAAAGATCTTGCACATCCTGAATACAGGGTGGCCATTTGCCACCACCCCCATCAAGAGGTCAGATTGCAAGGCTAGGGCCTGAATGAGATGCAGGCTTTCTGTAGGGCCTGAATGAGATGCAGGCTTTCTGAACAGGCCTTACAGAACCTCAGAACCCCACCCAGAACTCTCTGTCTCCTTGGGTAGCACCACGACTCTCTTGACACGAGATGCTCAGGACACTCTTAAAAGAATTTTATAGCCAAAAGTACTGTGCAGGTACTACAGACATCAGCATCTGGTCTGCAAAACCTGTCAGATTAGCAACTCTGTCCACAGAAGAGACACCCAAATTTTACATGTTGTACTTCAGAAAAATAAACTTTGCTTTTTTTTCCTGCAAACTTCAGCATATTCAAAATGGAAATTGCTGAGGCACAATAAACATTAAGCTACATCTCCAGTTTTACAACATCATTATTCACACAATGACTTTTCTTTAAAATACTCTTAAAGAAGTATCTAGGTGGATCATAAAAATCTGTGTTACGGCCATTATATTTCTTAAACAGTTATTTTTGTTGGTTGTTTAAACTTGCAGTGAAAACAGGATGATTAAAGGTGAAATGAATGATGTTGCTCTGTGAAATTCCTTAGCTTGTCTGAAGAATTCCTTAGGGTCATCCTAGACCCAAAACTGAAATACAGTTCAGTGCTTCCCTGCATGACATTTTCTAATACTGACACATTTAAATTTCTTTAAATGCCTTTGCATTTAAGGAGAGCATTGTGGAAATATCTAAGCTCATGCCTTCTGCTGGACACATCCCCTCTCACGTTTTAGCAGAACACAGCACTTTCCATGGAGTTTATGCAATGGCTGCAGCCAGAGCAAAGGCCTAAAAGTCAGGAGCCAGAACTAATCCCCACGTCCTTACACAGAGCTACCTTTTAAGGGCTCTCATAAAAGGATATGTTGTCCTATGGCAAGAATGGCAGCACATAAAAGATTACTCTTTCTTGCAGTCTTGCAGAGGATAAGGACGATCCAGACATGATTCTCTCCTCTGGGTGAGGGACAATCACAGTGACCTGGCCACACCACACTCTGTTAGCCAGCAAAGTTTTAATGAGGAGTGTCTTTTCTTCCTTAGAAACAAAACAAAACAAGCCCTACAAATGAGAAAAAGGATCAGAAAAATAGTTTAAAAACACAGAGGAAGGAAAAGACTAACCATTCCCACTGGACCTACTCAGTCCCAGATTCTCTGTAGGACACAGTCACACATTGATTTGTTGGTTTTTTTGTAGTTTGTTTGATAGAGTGTTTGATTTGTCAGCTCATTCCTCTTTGCTCCAGCTACCTCCTTTTCTGTCTCTGTTACTCCTTTTTCTGATGTCGGGCAAAGGATCAAAAGACTGACAACAAGGAAGAAAACTGGAGTGGCTGGTCATACGCAGTGCATGGCACCCAATTATTCCATGCAGGCTGCTTAAATTATTCAAGTCCCTCTGCTGTTGTTTAGAGCCTTGTGAAGCTTTCTTTCCCCAACAGTTTTTGTGGGAGCTGATTTAAAAGCTGTAAATACAAATAATGGGGTGATGCAGTTTAATTGAGGAGTGAGCTGATTCTTCAAAGCCTGACTCGTTCCAGTATTTCATATTCAAACCAGAGCTCAGGTGGAACTGAACAGAAACAGTGTCCCCCATGCCAGAAGACTGAATCAGCAGAGGAATTTAGTTGCCTACTTCAAAATGATTTTGTTCTCTGTCAGCATTAACTTAACAGCTGGACCTGACCATTACTTTTCAATCTGTTCGAGCTGACAACAGTGAAAGGTGCTAATAAAGAAGCAAAAATGGGTGAAAAAACACATAGGATGTGGAGCAGTCACAGCTCAAAGACTTGAATTACTCATTTTCTCCTTCAACAAATCGAGCCTGCTCAGAATAAGAATTCAAGCACATTATGGCTCTGAAAATAAAAACACCAGTTGTTTTTTCTCTCCTAAAAAAAACCAAACAAAAAACCCAAACAAAAAACCCCCAAACAAACACCCCCCCCCCCCCAAAAAAAAAAAAAAAAAAAAAAAGAAAAAAGAAATGAAGAAAAANAAAAAAAAAAAAAAGGAAAGGAAATGTGAATGTAGAATGAAAAAAAAAAAATACAGCATGCATAAAATTCACAGTCAAAATCTACTGTGGAGATGAGAAGTTTAAATAAAATAATAAATAAATGATATGACACTTTTTTTTAGAAAGTATTTTTTGTGCTGTTGCCTTACCCTTCTCTTTTATTTTTTAATACTTGTCATGGCTTAAAAAATATTTCAAATATTTTTAAGTACTTGCTATGAATTTGCATTATGTCCAACAGGCCCCCACTGAGCTTTTTATCTTTGAACAGCCACCAAACGGGTCCTAAGGTGGGAATGTCAGTAAAGACCTCATCTTTCTGTGAGCACACAAAAATTCTTGACTGCATGTAGGTGTAGATCTTTCAAGAAAAAAAATAAACCACATCTCTAGGAAAGAGCATCCCTCTTAAGGCTTCTTTTTAACCAACTTTCAGCTTCCAACCAGTATGGATTTAATGTTCTCTTCAATATTACCCAAGACAGTATGAAATATATTAAGAGTTTTCCTTCAGACAGAACAGAACCATCTTCTTCAAAGAATGATTCAATTCTTTCCTCTAAATACAGTTAAAGTAGCAGTAAATGCATCTTATCAGTCCAGCTACTCAGGATTCATTTTTCAGAATAGATTTCTGCTTATAGAGATATTTATTTTCTGGTTCTCTGTAGGTTTTCCTAGCAAAAAATTTTGAATCCATTTACCCATACTAATTCCCCATAAAAGACTGTCAGCAATATCTTGCAGAATAGGAAGTAAAGTACAGCATCAATAACTTGAAATTAAATGAAGCCACAAGAGAAACAGTGAATTTTACCCAGATCACTGCCACCACAACTGCATTTTAAAGCTGTTGGATATTTGATATTTCAGAACAAATGCTTTTTTTTTTTTTTTTTTTTTTTTTTTTTAAATCAAAAACTCTTGGTCTCACCTGCTATGCTACGAAAATCTCTGGTCAGAGAATGCATCTGAGAAATATACAATATTTCCTAATGACCAGGCTTCCTTAGACACCTCTTGGGATGCTGGCTGGAAAGACAGAAAACTGGTCTAGCAGGTGGTTTACCTTTTAAATGTTTCTTGGTGTTTAAGATGTCTTCAGATAAAATGGGAAATAGGGATGGTGAAGAATTCTTTGCCAAACCAAATCTTTGATGAGAAAAAAGTATTTTTTCAGATTAGGAGTTGTTTTCACTTACTAAAACTTTAAATGCATTTTAAACCTCTTTTCCTAATTGTGCCATTCATTAACTGAAGGAAAAAGGTATTTACAGGTTTAATACATAACACAAAATTTCTGTAATGTCAGTGGCCTCCTTTATATATATGGACCATATAATAAACACTTAAAGGTGCTATTTAAAAGAAATTATTGTAAAAAGGAAGCAAAATTTCCAAAGAGAAAGTTATGAAAATTAAAGTAGAAGAAGAAAAAAGGAAAAGAGAAATAATAATGCATTTTCCTTTATTACTTAATTAGATGTTCCACAATGGGGGAAAAAATGAAGACATGAAATATGCAGGGCACTAGGGGAAACTATGCACAGTTTCAAAACTACAATATGGAAAAATTAGATTTTTCCCATCACTATGGAGTTCAGTCTGTGTAATACATATTTTAGTATTCAGCTTCCAAGGATTGTCCTTAATGGCAGTATTTCATTTTTTTTTTCAGGAAAGACAGATGAGGACTAGGTGGAATGGAAACATAATGGGAATTCTGCTATGCCAAAGTATTTATAATCCAATTAGCACACATGGCTGGAACCTCAAATGAAACTAACGAATTGCAATGTCCAATATGCCTTTAAAACAATTTAAACAATGTCATTATTAATGTAATAATTAATGCTCCTGGTAATCAACAGGCCCTGCTTTTGTTGCCATTAATGTATTCATTTACTTGGCAGGCTGTTCTTCAGTACAGGGAGAGTGATTTTTGAGGTGTTTTCCACTAGGCAGGAAAAGGTTAAGCAGCAGAAGTACATGGACATTTCAAACCAATGAAAACCAGACAGTTTTTGCAAACAACTGGTTTTGCTGATCCCTCCACAGCTCTACCACAGCTGCGCCTTGGTGGATGGCACCTGGGAATAAATCACTGCATTTTACTAACACTGAAAAATCTTTTCAGTGGTTTTTGTATGAGACACTTCATAAGAATTCATACTGCCCAAGACCCCACGGGATTTCAGAGTCACTTGGGCTCTCTGGGGGTCTCTAAAGGCACAGCTCAGACTCTTTCTGCCATGGCAACCCCCACCTATGAAAGAAGAAATGCAAAAAACAACTTTAGGGATCTCATTCCATTAAATGTAGGACCAACAGTTATTCCTCCCATCCACCAACCAGACACCTGGAGTGGCAGCTCTGTGAACAGGGACTCATCTGAAACTGCACAGTTCACAGGATCTGTGAACACACAGGAACTGTTCCATCTCTCCAGGAGCCTGGAGACCTGGCCAGGCAAAAGGAGGAGGGTCAGTCATGATTTCCTACAGCAAAGTCATTCGCTGGGGAATCCAGGTGACCATGGGTAAAAAGAAACAGCAAAATAAAAACCCCAACCTGATGCAACTTCCCCAGCCACTTGTGTTAGCATGGAGAAAGGCATTCCCACAGAAAAAGCCAGCTTCTTTTCCATGTGAGAACGTTAACTTCAAATGCCAGAAGGAAATATATTTCGTTTGTGAATTAAGCATTCAACAACAGAATATTCATTTCTTAATATAATCAATTTCTAACGATTGTACTATTGAAAAAGTCATTTGAAAGTAAAGAAATCATCCGTGAATTTTAATTAGAGTCTATCCGAGTCTGGGTTTCACCCTTCACCTTTTATAAACTCACACTAAGTCACTGCTCTCTAACAGAATATGTTAGAATCCCCTGATTCAGACTCCCACAGACCAGAAAAAAGCCAAAAGCCAGCCATGCTTTTGGCTTGGTTCATGGAGGTTTCTGCTGCAGTGATCTGATGTCCCTGAGAACTTTTAGGTGCCTGAAAACATCTACCTGCTACTCGTGGGAAAAGGTTTTTTTCCAGTAGCTCTAAATAATGAATCATATTGGAATGTAATTTGTTTTTAAACCCTGACAAATCTGATATATTCCCAACATATTCTATGTTGGAAAATATCATCAAGAAGTCATTTGTCTTGAATAAAACTCCATGGGAAGTAAGGGTTATTTTAAATATTGCTGGGGTCTCTGAAAATCAGTGAACAAAAAGAGAGTGCCCAATGCCCAGAAATAAAAAGTGTATGATTGTTGGAAAAGAAATGTTAAGATACAGCCTCCCATTATCGGGAAATATTTTTCATCTGGAATTCATTAGCTCTTGACACACACTTCTAATAATTTACATCTCTCTCCAGCTCCTGAAAGTAAAATCTGCAGAAATAAACCATGAACACTTTAATTGGCTTTTGTGTTGCTGGCTGAGCTTAAACACGAAATGTAAATGGGAAAAATTATTTAATGCCAGTAACTTGATCATTTTGGACCAGCAGTGTTTTCCTGCAAATGCCTTTTAAAATTTGCAAATAGAAATAATTCTTTGAAATTTATGACATATGGATTTCACAGAAACCTCCTGAAATATTTATCTGTTGACTACTCCAAAATGTATAGTACACAGGCAACTGTCAATTTATTAGCACAGTAATATTATGCTTTTTTTTAAATACCAGGAAATCATAACATTATTCATAGATAGAGTTCTGAGATTTTAGTTCCTATTTTCTGATTGATAAAAAGGGGCAGATAAGGAATAATCATTCTCTTTTATTATACTGTCAGTTAAATGAGTAAGCGAAAACCAGCATTAGTAGCAACCTTCCCCTGCCCATAAGTTTTCCATGATTTTATTACAGCAGAGAACCAAAGCAGGCATTCTTTCACTTAATTAAAAGAGAGGATGAAAGAAATCTTTTGAACCAGTCAGAAATATCTGTAAAACACTCTCACAAAACACTATGTGAAAATAAACGTGAAATTATCAATAACATTATTTATTCACCTCTCAAACGTGTTCCATGTATGCAGGATGATCTGACTGAACTACCTTTATTGGTTTTTGCCTTTCTTTCTCCTGCATCTAAATCAATATGCAAATCTATTGGCATTTCTTTAATGGGACTGTAGTTCTTGAGCCAGCACGTGATCAGATTTGAAAGCACAGTGAAATCGGTGAAGCCAACCCCTCATTTCACCATCTTATTTGGGACAAATAAATTTTAAGAGCCAGAATTCCCCTCTGACATGCCCAGGTGAGGTGGGAAGGCCCTGAGATGACACCGACGGCCTCTATTCTCACTGCTCACTCTCACCCCACACTCACCATGTCTTTCCTTAGCTGTTCACAGAATAAAACACATGGGAATGTGTTCTGAAACAGATTGTGAGCTGAGCCAGGTTAAAAATAACTCTTAAAACCAATGCCAAATGTTCACATTTTGACATAACCCTCAGGGGTTTGGAAAAGCCTTTTTAAGGCTGTTTTCGCATCTATAAGCAACCCACCCAAGCAAAAGCAAAAGCAAATATTGGTTGGGCTTTGCCTTTTGTTCTTACACTCATCTGTGTCTGTTTCAGAGAAAGAACTATGACTTAGCTTTGTAATCTCACTGAAGATTCCAAGATTAAATTTACGTATAACTAAAGGCAGAAAATCTTTCAGTTTCCAGTCCTACACAGAAAATTTTAGGGGTTTGTTGATGTCTTTTTATTTGGAAGACAATTTCCACTTTTTTTTTTTGTATGAATTGAGATTTGCTGTAGGTGCCTGTGGAACACAACTCCTTTTTTCAGAAAAAAAATTGTGCTTAAATGCTCTTCCCCACAAAGAGAAAAACTGGGCACTTCAATTGAATGGTCGCATCATTTTATGAGCCAGCAAATGTAAAATCTATCTTCTCCCTTTCTCTCTCTTGTTGAAGGGATGGCGAGATTTTTTTTTCCCCCTGCTTTTTCTATAATGGTGGTCTAAAGGAAAAGAGAGTATCCTGGAGCCCTTCTCTGGGGAGCAGAGTCAGGTGAGGAGAGCAAGAAACTGTACAGTGGGAAATTACAGTGGGAAAAAATAAGCTGAAATATCATCCACGAAGGAAAAGCACTGCTCAGAGCAGGCAGTTAGTGCAGTTCAAGATGACTTGGATTCACACATGTGAAATGAGATTGGCAGATGAAACCTAACTCAGAAAATACTGCTGTTCTCAAACCAGAGTCTTTTACTTGAGTGCACCCAGGTTAAAGCCCCCCAGCTCCCTCAGCTGCTCCTCACAGGACTTACAATAATGCACCCTCTATGACACAAGTTATACTGCTTGGCAAGAATTTGTCCTGTTATTCAAGTGTGAGACGTTAAAAACATTCAAAGACTCAGAGAATCACTAAAAATGAAACAAAGCATGAAATAGTGCAGTCACAAAGCTGTAGCACATTGTTTGTTGTTATTTTCCAACTGCCCTTAGATTTAAAGCAGCCACAAATTGTAATTCAAGAACTATTTCCTCAGGAGGGTGGGAAAAAGGAAAGGGTAAAGAGGAAGAGAATACTGCTGTGAGGTGCTGTGCACCTTGTTGGCACTGCTCCAGTGAGCTGGTGTTATCTCCAGCAGGTCCTTGCCCATCCTGAGCCCTGTGGTTGGGAGTCCTGGTGAGGCAGTCTGAGGTGCCTGTGCCAGCTGTGCACTGCTCCAGCACCTCCCTCTAGCTTTGCAAAGGCCAATCAATCCAAAGACTGACCCCACTATTGTTCTTTTTTTTTTGTCAGGTGTTTGTAGAGACATAGGGGATTTAAGAGAGCAATGGACTCCACAGAAAAGCAGTGGCAAGTAGGTGCACAAATATATCTGTGTGCATTTTGTCTCTCATAGGTTAAAGCAACATTTAATCATAGTGATTCTGCAAGCAAAAGTAGGGCTTTTTGGCCAAAAATTTATCTGATCTACAAAGAAACCAAGGATGATTTCTCAGACGTATTAAAAAGCTTAATTGGGTTGTGATGATGGAATAAGAAGTCCTTTCAACCACTTTTATAACATCAGCTCCTAGCAACCAGAGTTATTCCAACCTCACACTCCTACCTGCCAAGGCACAGATATGGGACACAATCTGTGATAAAGCTCGTAATATCCAAGAGGAAACTGCAAAATTATGGGCAATTCACTTCCTCTGTGTAAATAGCCCCATTTCCAGCACCTGTAATTTTGAGCTGTAGAATGATAGCATGCCAAGTTTGTGTCAATCATGGGTAATTTTGAGACTAAATAAGTAACAGAAGCCCTAAAGACAAGCACAGGCTAAAAGCTTAACATAATTTCGATTTTAAATGTTACGTCACCCAACAATCCCTTAGTGAAAAACTTCAGTAACATTTTGAAGCAGAGATATTATGTTCTTTATAAATATATTTTTTCCTGTTGTTTCTTCCTAATGGAAGTCATATTAGAATCACTTGGTCTTGCATTTTCTTTCTAACCTTTAGTACTTAGAACCCAAGATTAACGTATCAGCTGCCCAATGTGTGATAGAGTGAATCAAGGGCAAGTCTTCCCAATTCAACCAGCCAAATGGAAGTGCACTGCTCAGTTTAGAAAGTACTTTGTGCCATTCTCATTTTTCACACCAGTTAATTCTGTGACAAATGCCCCAATTTTGTGACTCACCTTTGACACCCTGACAATACCTAACATTTTCCCTTCTGTCTCAGGTATTATCAGGAGAATCTCACAGGCTTTTTTTACCCTGCTGTTCTTCTGTCCTTGTCCCCTTTCATCACAGATCACAAAGCAAAGATACGCTCCTTATCTACTCCTCTTATCAGCCTGGGTAACACATCCCATCACGTCCTTTGATGCAAACTGCCTGAGGAGCCTGAGGAGTCTCCACCTTTCCTCTGGCAGGGTGAGGACATATTACCTTTCCTTGCCTCATAAAGGATCCAACCAAACCAAACCAATCCACATCCTCTCCATCACACGCCTATCCATACATTTCCCTGGCTGCTTGGTGGCCCTGATGATTCCATGTGTTGTTTCTTAAAGCCAAAAGTATTTTAAAAAATTCCACCCCATCTACTCCCAGAATTTACTGTGATCTCCCAAAGTCAACACATCCCTGTCCATTTAAAATGTGGAAGGGTTTGGTCTCAAGTCCTCGTGCAATGCATGTTTGAGATTCTTCAAGCTTTCAACTCTAAGGACGATTGCAAAATTTGCACTACAACACGTTCACATTTCATAAACTTATAACATCTCCTGCGTTTGAGACATTACTCCCCTCCTACTTATTTTACAGTTGGCCAAAAAAATTCAGATGAGCATCTGACTTGGCATTAAAAAATACCAAATATTATCGGAAATGTTTTTTTTTTTTTTTTAACAATTCATTAAGAAACAATAAAATAATTATCAATAACCACAACTATATTTTACACAATGCAAAGAGCGCTGAATATATTAGCTCTGTGACACCTAAGAGTTAAATACAAACTGAGTATGTGCTTTTTGGCCTCAGATCAGTTTAAGGTATTATTTCATAATACTATATTGATTGCTCAGTGAGACTAAAGATAAAACAATAGAAGGCAAATTTTCCTGTAATGGACACTTTTAGTTTGGGTGCGGCAGGGCCTGGGATACGATCAAGAGAGACAAGTACCTTATAAAATTCTTCTCAGTTTTGGTTACTCTCTTGTGAAATACATTTTCCCTAACGTTATAGAAGCATGTAGGTGGCATTATTTTCATTTCCATGTCATGTCTGAAGGCTGCAAAATCTCCCTGGTTCAGCTGACAATTAAACTTTACTTTTTTTGAGGCAGGTAGCATGGAAATTATGAAGGGACTCAATAATACAGCTGAAGTGGCTGTGCATTAAGGGCTAGTCACAAGCATGGCACTGCTCCAGCCTTCCAGCTGCACGGCACAAAGGGGCTCCAGTGCCTCCAGCACATTCCTCACGCTCTCCGTCGTGTTTCTCCCCCTTTGGTTACCACCGTTGCACCTGGAAATCGAAGTGGATTTGCGGGGCGAAAGCAAGACAGTCCAATTCTCAGCCTACTTTGGAGCCAGCCTGGAAAGAGGAGAGGTTCATGAGTGCATAAAAGCAGCTCTTGCTCCTGTGTGAAGCTGCGGGGCTGTGTCAGTCCCAGCCCTGCCACTGCGCTCCCGACAGCGCGGGAGCAGCGAGACACGCCGGGGCTGCAGGCTCCTCTTCAAAACAGCCTCACCATCCTTCAAGAGACAAACGTGCAGTCTGCACACCAGGAATGCAGCAATGGTAGCCCCAGCAAGGCACAAAATTTAATGTGAGGATGTGCTGTGACTACGGAGCAGAAAACTTGCCCCTGCTGGTTGTGCAGCATGCAAGTGTTCAGGGTAAATGAAACAGAAAAGGCTGCCACAGTCACACGCTGTGCGAGTCAACAGAAAATACAGATGGAGAGACAAAGGAGGAGCTAACAGAAATGCAGACCAAAGTCTGGCATGTGAGTGTGGTTCTACAGTATAGAAAGCAGCTGTCAGACTTTCATCTGGCCTCTCATCCTACTTACTACACAGAATTTTACTCAAATTACGAACTGAATGTGGTTCTCTTAACCCATTTTTTCAACTTTGAAAAAAAATGCCTCAAGTTTTCACACAGACTGTACACACAGTGGTTACACTATAAAAATATTTAGGGCTGGCTTAAAGCCAGACTTTTAACTATCAGTCCTTGGCTTAAAATACCAACATTGCATGGGGAAAATGAACTAATTTCAATAAACAAACACGCACCACCACCATTCATTAGCCATTCATTCAAGGAAGAAAGGAAGGATGGACGAGCATTCCAATCAATATTCAAGATTTGAGGTATTTCCTAGGTCACAGAAGGCACTTGAGCTTTCTCTGCAAGGTCACCTCTCTCATTCCCTAAGTGCAGGCAAGAGGAGAGCAGTGGACATTGTTCATCTTGACTTCAGGAAGGTTTTCCACACTGTCTCCATAACATCCTCACTGACAAAACTGAGGAAGTTCAGCCCAGGTAAGTAGACTGTGAGGTCTATTAAAAGTTAAGATTGGAGTACCTGACACACAAATACTTGAAGTGGTCACTTTTAACCTGGGATTCATCATCCATGCACATTTGGCTGACATTTTACATCACTGTGAGGAAACACCTCAACTTAGAAGAGGAATATTAAGGCATTTTACAGGCACTGAGAACTGGGAGAAGATAATCGAATTTTCAGGCGTGTTGACAAAACTCACCTCACTATCAGGGTAGAAATAAAATAATTAACAGGAAACTGGGGGGGGAATAATGCAGAGCTGACCAAGGGATTCAGATAAAATAAATATTGCAATGCTCTGCAGCAAGGTGTGATATGCGCATGTTCATTATTTAATAACATAATTCTTTGGAAAGGCATTTTAGTTGGAAATATGCAACGTGCCTTCTTGGACTTGGATTATACTAGGCTGTACTGCAATTTATATCTTATACAAAATATGTGGAACTAGATATTCTGAAACTAAGGAAAAACTGTGACCACAGAGTAACTCAACATCTCTAAAAACACAAAAGTATTTTCCTAAAGATGCAAAAAATATTTACTATTTTAAAGGATGTACAAGAGGACAAAGGATCTCCATGTTATGAAGAAATTCTGTGGGGTTATATATATTTAAATTGTTATGTTACCAGTAGAATAGTTGATTTCCAGTAGAATTAGACCAGCATCTATTCATTCAAAACCAAGAGAATGAATTTGATTTTGCCATTCTCCTGGTTTTGACACAAAAAAATAAGAAGGCAATTTTTTCAAATCTTATGGAAAAGTGGATCTGAGGAGAGGTAAAATTGCGTGAAATAGCAACCAGTTTTGTGGGGGAAAAAACCTCAAAGAATCATTTTGAGTAGTTTCCCAGAGCGTAGATGAATACCATAATGAAAGAAAATGAAGGCAGACACTACAGAACAGGGTTATCACAAATCCAGATGAAAGCATGTTCTTGTCTCTTTGTTACTGCTCTCTGAGGAAGGAGAGCATTCATTTTCCAGAAGGAGGGGTATTGGAGATGCTGCTTTGGGGAGTCAGAAGCCATTTGGAATGACATTGAAAAAGCTTGTGTAAAACAAGTGAGATATCAGACTGAGAAACAAGAGGCCCCCTCTAATGATGGATTTCAAAGTGCTCTGTTCAGCAGTGGTGAACAACTGTGTGTATGGAACAAGATATTGTCTGTAGCAATCTGGCAATTGTCTCCCCTGGATCTCTCTGCAGAGAGGCTAAAATATAGGTTATGTGTTTTTTTCCAAACACACTGTAGGAAAAACACAGGGCCTGCTTTTACTTTTCTCTATCAAAAATATGCTTAGAAAACATTTTGCAAGAGTATATTTTGAAGATACTGCTGTGCTCCTTCTCTCTTTGTCATCTATTTAAGTATTTCTGTTAGGCAGGGAACTTGGGCTAAATAATTAACATACACCACGAAAACTACTATAAAAAGATTACACAGCTTTCTACTGTGGTGTTACGAACATTTTAATAATTTCTTCACCTTGTTGATAAGCTATGTCACTTCATATAGTATTTGACAGTGTGCAAATATTTTAGGGTACAAGAAAATCAACTGGCTGCTGGAAACTCCCAGCTTTCTTTTCTCTGATCTTTTATTGTGTGCTATCCCCAGGAAAACAGTGATGCTGATGCATTTTTAATCTTCAACACTACAAGGCACAGAGCCAGCAATGAACACTTTTTATGCCATGGGTGTGTACACATGGGCTTGCTCTTTTCCTCTCTAGAAAGCTTGGAAATGGAGAAGAGCCTTCATGCTTTCAGCAACCAAAGAAGTGTCTCCTTTCTGTCTACCCTTAAACATGAATATTTTTGCTAGGCTGTAAGTCTGTAAGCTTAGACACTTCTGTAATGCATAGTCAGCATACAGAGGATACCAAACACTCTGAAAATATGATCCAGCAATTTATTATATTGAAATATCAGTGTCTTTCAAAGCCACGCAGCTTCTCACACACAGGGAGAGCCCCTCCATATTTATATATTTACTTCTGAGCCAGGGAGCTGCAAAGGCCTAGAGTACTTCCAAAAATGACACTGGCAAATGGGAAGGCAGTAGCAACAAGGCAGCTTTCCCTGATGTTCATAAATAACGTGATAAATGTCCTTCAGTCACTTCCAGAGCATTTTTTTCTTATTTCTCTTGAGAAGAGAGACTCAGCTCCAGAAGCAGAAGTAACTAACTCCAGAGTGCTGGTCCGTTTGCTGGTTTAGAAGCCCTGCCACGTGGTGGGTCCAGCTGTGCCCTTATTACCTGTGCCTCCTTTCCAGTGCAAGGTGAACTCCTGTCCAGTCTCTACCTGATCTGTATAAACACATCAGGGTTACTCCCAGAAAAGTTCATTGATGCAGCTCCATGGCATGATTTGCTGGCTTATACCACTGGGACTAGATTTGAATCAAGTGGGAGACTGCTGCTTTTGGCCCATGGGTGGGGTGTGTAAACACACAAATAACTGTAAGAAATAGCTGTAAACACACAAAAATCTGTAGGAATGTCACAGGATTTGGTAAAGGGACAGAATTGGTGAGCTTTGACTGAAACAGGAAAGAACAGAGTTGAAACTGTTAGAACAAAAACTCACAGATTCAGGACTTCTCTAATTCATCTTCATTTGGAAGCTTATAGCAGACATTGGTCTCAGGCAGACAAAGAGAAGATGAAGAATGTTCTCCTCATGCCCCAGGGGAAAAGCAGGGCACATGGACATGCATCTTCCCTTCTGCCTTGGTGCACAGCCCCCTGTGGGGAGCTCACTTGCTTTATTGTCAGTGCTTTTCAAAAGGAAGGCCTGTTGTGTATTTTTGTCTATTCCTGACAATTATGCCTCTCCCTTTAGGCAAGAGAAGGAAGTAGTCTTTTAGCCTGAACCAAACCTCTAGACTTAGTTTTCTTGCCTCAATTCACTAATTATAACAAATGACTATAATTGCTCTTCCGGTCAGTCCTGCCCTGGCCAGTTCATGGTAGAAAGCAGAATAAATTCTATGCATTCCAATCAGGGTAATAAGCAGAATAAATAAATTGTACAAATTGCTATCAGATGGCATCTTGGGTTCAATTTTCACCAGACTACTTAAAAATCTGCCTAACTTGATTTTTATTAGACTTGTAGCATTTATCTGTCCTGGTTTCTTAAAAATATGTAGGAGTTAAAATCCTGATCATAAAGCAGGTTGTGTAAATTCATATTACCTACAATATCATTACTGCCTAAACAAAGCTCAAATATTTGACTTCTAAACTGATTCTTGCAGACAAAGCAAAGAGCTACCAGAGAAAGTTTGGATCTGGGATAGCCTGCACACTGAAACATGCTTTGTTGTGGCCTGACTCTTCTCCTGCAGGAACTCTGTGCAGTTCCCTCACTGGATGCTTCCAGAGCTGCCCAAGAGGGTAACACTGGATTTCCTGGGATGGGAGCTCTGAGCTGCCCAGCTCTCTGCACACCTGATCCCTTTCCATTCAGCTCCTTTAGAGCCTTCACAGTGTCTCCGAGGTGGCTTTTTATTAGAGCAGAATCTTGACAAGAAATGGCTGTAGGGGAAAAAGTCATAAAATTAATCCCCAGCCCTAAGTAGCCAGTCATCCTTCTCATCTTCTGGTATCCACATGGAAAAGATGAAGGAGGAGTTTGGTTCCAAGGATCCGAGGAGTTTTACAGCCCGTACATGCAGGAAGCTGGGAGAGCATTCCCAGGAGCATGGCATGTTGTGTTTCACGCTGTTATGGAGGTTTTGTTAATGGGTGTTGGAGGTTGGAATTTTCCCCATTAGGAGTGCTGGGGAAGAACTGAGAAACCGGGTGCTTGGAACAGGGCGGGGGAAAGGCAGAACCATGGTGAGACTACGAGGCAGGTAAAAGGCGAGTTTGGGGGCAGCCTCGCTCTCTTGCTGCCTGGGTGGCACCGGGTGAGGACAGGGACAGCTGTCGCTGCGGAGATAGTTCATCACCAGCCTGAGAGACAGACCGGTCTCTGCTCGTGCTCTCCGGGAAATCCTGCCTCTCCTCTCTGCCCTGCCTGGACCTGAGTCACCGCTATCCCGATCTCCCGCTGTTCCTCCGGCGCTGCTCTGGGCTCTGCACGCCCGGCCGGGACGCCCCGCCCGTTCCAACTGCTGCCGCGGAGTTTCTGGTGCATCTCGCCCACCAGCCTGGGATTTTCTTTCCTGCCCATCCCTGCTGTTCCAGCCTGCTGCTCCTGAGAGTCCTGCTGGAGGCACCGGGCCGGCTGCCCCGGGGTTTTTGTAGAGCGGCGTTTCTCCTCCATTTTCCCTCCCGCCTCGGGCACGCCGCCATCACCGCGTGTTTCCCGAGCCCGCGCCGGAGCGCCCCCTGCAGCCGCGTGGGGAGCACCGCACCTGCCCTGCACAGCGGGAGCTGCAGCGCCCCTGCCGGCTGTGCCCGGAACTGCACCGAAGGGAAAGTGCCGCCGCCGCAAGGCTCTCACTGGGTCTGGGCCTGTTTGGGGTTAACGCCGCTGTTACTGCTGTGTGTTTGTTTTTATATATATATATATTAGTAAAGAACTGCTATTTTTATCCCCACCTCGCTGCCTGAGAGCCTCTTCATTCCACAATTCTAATAATCTGGGGGGAGGGGGCTTTGCCTTCTCCATTCCAAGGGAGGTCTTGCGGCCTTCCCTAGCAGACACTGCCTTGTAAACCAAGACAATGGGATTCTGTGAGAAATGCTCCGATGAGACACGTTAGAACAACAATTAGAGTTTGCTCAGATTTGCTTTTCAGGCCACATTTCTGAATTACACACTACCCAAGAGCTCCACATCCTTGGTAGCTTTTGGCAGAGGGTAGAAATTGCCGTGCATCAGTACCTCACAGGTTTCCTAACTCCAGCTGGGACCTGAAGCATCAGAACGAAAAAAGAAACTATGTGAGGTTTATCTTGTCTGCACCAAAACATAAAAATATCCTACAAAAAAGAAGAAAGCAGAGGATTTTCAGATCAGCGGATCTGAAGCAGCAATGTCAATCTTTTCCATCAATTTCCTTACACTGAAGATTTCAATCTAAACTGTAATATTATAAAAATCAGTTAGTTTGGGTTTTTTCACTTTTATCTTGCTCCTTTTATCAATTTATTTTTTGGTTATCAGACACTTTTTAGTGGGTGCACATATGTAGACTATAAAATTACTGTTTCACTTTAGTGGATACACATAAATAGACTTTACAAAATAAGTGTTTCACTTTGGGACTACAGCTTAAGGTCACTTCTCTGATAGTTTAAATAATTGAAGAGTTTCAGGGTCTTTGTGAATTGGTCTGTAAAAATCCATTCTTTTCTCACTAGTTATAGTGAGGATGTTTAAATACAGTATGAAGGCGGTAGTGATGGAATAGTAAAGTCCAGTTTTTCTCCATATAAACAACTAGTAAGAAAGAAAAAGTACTTCCAAAGTGGTTTTATTGATTGCTATAGCAGCATGCAGTGGAAGAGTTGGTGTATTTATATGCAGGATTATACTGATAACTGCTAAGCTTGGGTGCATCCCTAGTTTTGCCGAAGATAATTTTCTCTTTGTCCTGTGCTGTGCACATCACGTTCAGCAGCCTTTGCTGTCATTCATCTCTCAGCCCCGGTCACAAGCAGCTCTGGGGACAGGATGTGCAGTTTGGACATATTTGGGGGTGCCTGAGGTGATTGTTTACCTTTAGCTGCTGTTCTCTGAAGCACATGAACGTCCTGCATGAACGTCCCCACCCGGAGCAGAAGTTCCACCATTTTCAGCTCGGAGAAGCTGGCTGTGTGTTTATCCACTCATGGGCAGAGTGGCCTCATGCTCCAACAAGCAGCCATCAGCCAGGAGCTGGATGCTATCGACTGCACCCGCTGAGTGTACTGGATTCACCCCCCCACACTGATGTATAGATTTACCATCAGTTTCTCTTCAAAGTGAACACAGAGTAATTATTGCCCTCCTGGAACCATTAGCTGCGTGTCCCTCAGCACAAAGGCATCCACTCGCTGGGGACTCTGCTTCTGAACTCCTGCTCAGATGTTTGTCTGTGTCCTTTTCTTTCACAGGAGTGTGTGAGGGGGGTCAATTAAACTGCCTGAAGGTGTCTTAATTGGTCCTTTGACACTGCTGGAAGCATTTGAATTACTGATGAACAGAAGTGGAACATAAACGTAGCAACACAGATATTTTTTCATCGTCTTGGACATAGCTCATAGTTTTGGTAAGGATGCATTCTTTTGGAGTACTTCACTCTGTGTTTCTTAGACATTAAAGAAGAAGAAAGATTCAGAAGTAATTGCAGGAAAATTCTAATAGAAAGGGGTTTTCATTCTGTATAATTAAAGAATTGGTACAATTTTTCTCAAAGGTTTTTTGTTCTACAATTTTTTCAAAGATTCAATTATTATTTCCTAGTAATTATACAACCAGAAATTCACAGAATGCAAGTTACTATTTTATCCTTAATTAGAAAAATACGAAAATACAACTTAATTCACTAAGCAAGTGTCCTAATCAGTTTACTGATTTCCTGCTCATTTGATTCTTCTGCTTATTTCAGGGAATTCACATGTCTGATACATTTTCTTTAAATATATTTTATTATTTTCTTTTTTATTTACATGGAAAACATGCCTTTTTTTCAGACCCAGTTCTGGCATTGCACAATATCCAAGATTTCAAGCCTTAACTTTTTTTACTAAGTTTATCAGTTGTACATAGGGGATTAATGGTTTGACTTTAAATAGCACATGAGAAACAGCTGGAAATCATCTTTACACATGCTTGGAAATTGTGTCAGTGTTCCTTTGTGTAGAGAAATAGGATAAGATTCTGTTTCATTTAAATGTTAAAACAAATATATTTATAAAGGAAGAAAATCTAGTACTATTTTCATTCTCTTTTCAAATAAATGGGATTACTTACATATATGAGCTAAAACTTGTGTAAAACACTTTTATCAGAGTCTGAAAATGTAACTTTTATGGAAGAATCGATACCCTTGCAGGATAAATTTTGCAGCATAATATGTACTAAGCCTTAAGTTTGTCTCCCAGCAGTCAGTTTTCACAACAAAAGCACTTTCCAGCTTCTGTATCCATTTCAGTCTTCTTGGCCCTTAAATATAGCTGTTACTGCCACTCCAGTGGGAAGAATTACTTGTATTATCTTTCTAATCCTAATTTGTCACCTTCTGAGCAACCCTGAATGCAGCTCTCGTCCTCAGGTTTAGAAATAAATGTTGTGCTGCAATTGTGTGCAGGAGATCTGCTCTTTCCTGGAGTTTTTGGGTCTTTAAAACTCTTGGAATACCAAAAGAATGCTTGTGTGTTTATTCTAATAGCTTTTGATAGGTTTTTTGTCTGTGTAATTTGTCTTGCTCAGGCTTTATTTTATGCACAATGTGGAGTTTTAGCTTTCAAAATACCTGTGTTTATAAATAGATTATCTTTTAGCTCCTCTGCCACTGCTGTCAGGAAAAAACATCCCTTTTTACCTCTGAGTCCCTGAAGAGCACTTTAATGATAGTTGGGTTGTTCAGAAAATAACCACAGCACGTTGGTGGCACCACAGCTGGATTCATTTTGTTTTATTCCCTCAGACTCTCCACTGTTCTGCCAACATAGCTTTTACTCATTACCCTACTGAGATTATGGCATCTGAGGTCAGCTGTCAGTACATGCCTTTTCCCCCTTTTCATTCACTCATCTCTCCTGGAATATCCTGTTTCCTACTGTGTGAGAATGTTATCTTCCCACTCTGGTTTCAAGTACAGTCTGAGTGTGTCAAAGCAGGAGGCTGCTGTACTCCATTGTCTGAGCATTCTGTGGATTCATAAAGAAAGAATTTCCATTCAGGAAGATTTTATGCTCATCACTTTTTGGATATACTTTTCTTGCTGAAGATAAAAATTTTGTAAGTCTGTTAATGAAGACAGCTGACAGATTTTGCCATAGTTACTAAAGGCATACAAAAGTCTTTGACACTGGGCATTTGTAGGAAGATGGACCCAAGCATTTTCTAACTATCTCATCTCTTAGACCTGGAAAATGCAAGATGTAACTCTCAGACATTTGAAGGGAGAAAATTATAGCTCCTCCTTTAATGTTGTACAGAGCTTGCAAAGCTCACAACAGCTTTCCTCCATGCCATTATGAGCTGGATGAGGAATTGTAATGTGACCACATTAAACATTATGGAGAAGAGACTTGACTTTGAACTCTGTGCTGCTGACAGGAGTCAAGGGAGCAGGAGATTACATCCTGCCTCAGATCAGTGTTTCAGATACACAATTTATAGTTCCCTTTGTTTTTCAGTAAATTAAATCAGGGACTTGTTTGCTTTATTTACTCAATGGTAAACTGGCTTGCTCCCTCCTCAGTTGTTGCTGTCATTTATTGTGGATGGTTCTCCAGTGCTAAATGAAGTGTAAGCATAGGAAGTCTTCACAAAATCTGGTTTATTTTCTCCTGCATCTCCCAAACACAAGTGTCTAAGACTGCTTTTGTTACTGCTTGATATGCTTCTTTTCTTCATTAGATAATTACTTATGTTCAAGTAGGCTTTTGTTTTTCCTTTGATAGTATAATTTCCTCTTTCTGCATAGAGAGGCCATTAAAAAGGTAATTGAATTAAATAATGGGTGAACATGCAGAATTCAGTGATTGACTGCAGGTGATAGTGAGCAGAGATGTACTTCAGATATTTATTTATGTGCTGAAGCAGGATCCAAATTGCCATGTTGCTGTAAGAATATATTGAACAGAGGAGAGGAGGAGAGATCTTGAGTTATGGACTCTCATTAGCAGTTATTTGTAACTTTAATCTTGTTGACTGGAGAAAAGTTTTCTTCTGTATGATTATTTACTACAGGCTTGCCTTCTGCAGTATTTGCTCGAGATAACTCTTGATGAATCAGCCTCACTTGCTTGAAAAGTCTTCATGTCTAATAAAACAATACTTGAATAACAGGATGGTAGGATTGCAACACAACATGTTTTGCTGGCAGCAGATTTGAGAGGACAACTCTTCCTGAGAGTGCTAAATTTAATCTGAGTAGCACTTGATTCATATTCCTGACAGGTAAAGCTGAATGGTGTTAAAGCAACAAAGAAACTTTTTTTTTGTGCATGAGAAAGGCAGATAGAATACAGTATAATACCATAGACTGCAATATAGACAATGGAGCTTTGACATGAGGCAGAAAATTATTTCTCCAGGCAGATGTGATTAGGAAGGAAGTAAAAAAGTGAAAGAAAGCAAGCTCTGATTGTGTGAAACTGGACTGCAAAGGCTTTAAGGTGCAGAGTGGGAGGAGGTTGGAACAAACCTCTAACTAGGAAAGAAAAAACATCCAGGGTACAGTTTGTACCAATAACATGAATGAACAAATGAATGAATGAATAAATAAATGCTAAACCATGTTATCATCAGCATCAAAAAGGTCCTCATAGCATCCACCTGTGTTCCCTCAAAGGCAGAACTTTAGATGTTGTTCATTCATCCCTGAAACCAAAGACAAAGCCTTCAGTATTTTCTCTTTCAGTAATGTTTGTGATATTTTTTCTTTTCATTCAGTCTACATATGTATGCTTTGGAAATAGGCTGTCAAAATGCAACCCTTAATTCATTATATACCACAGAAAGAAAAGACAACCTCAGCATTTGAAATTTCCACGTGCTAAAAGGTTTTCTATTTTAATCATGTCAAGCTGGATGAATGGAATTCAAACAGAAAAAATTGGGCTATGTTTGGGCAGGTATTCATTTAGATTTTTGCTTTTCAGTTATGTCCTGAGATAGTGAGGGATTTAGTCTGATTTATTCACATGCCCACTCCCAAAAACCACAAAACAGAAGGTGGCAGCATTTCAGGGGAAAAGAAAACCAGGACGATAACAGAGAATTTAGAGACTCAAAATGTATTTTGTTTCCAAGATTACTTAAAGAAAATCCCTCAACAGAGCCACGCTCAGCTAGAGCTTCCTCGTAATCTTTTGACCATTTGGAAATTCTGGCAGCAGTGTGAGAATAACAGATGACCTTTAATTCCAGAGATATTTCTTCAGTCTTTAACATCATGCAATGTAGAAGTACAGGTCTGCTGAAAAGCCACTGGGAATAAAAACTGTCTTTTCCTTTATATTTTAGCATGGCTGAAGCCTGGTTTAATCCAGGGCCATTTTAGAAAGGACATTTCCTTGACTGAAAACAATCCACAGCAAAACAAGGGGAAGAGCTGTGAGTGACATGGCAAAAAAACCAAGGTTACACAGATTATCAGTTTTATAGGCATGGAGAAAAGTAATAGAATTTTTATCTTGCATTAAGGGGAAGAAAAAGCATCAGCAATAGCGGGAACAGAAAGGCATATTTTACAGCCTGAATAAACTTACTGTAAATCACACCAAATACAACAGAACCTATTTTTTAAACTCTTGAACAAAATGAGAGCTTTTCAATTAAAAAGAAAAAAAAGGTTTAACTGTCTTAGCCGATCTGTGTTAATTGAATAAAGACTGAAGCACTTTTATTTTTACAAATTACATTAGAAGAATCCCAAGCCCTCCAAGCCTTCAGGCACAGTAGAGGTCAGACAAACCCACTTAAAAGCAAAACAAAGCAGTTTGCAAATTACTGTTTACAAGAGCAAGTTTGCAATATGTGTCCATGAGAAAAACAAATACTAAGAAGTGCAGCAACAGGTTTGAAAATAGCAAGACAATACTTCTGGTTCCTTCAGGCATAGGAATTCAGAGGATAGAATATTCACAGGCTGTATCTGGAGCTACCACTGCCAGAATTCTCCCTTGCAGAGAGAGGGTGACTGGCTATTAGAGGGTCTGATAGTGCAGTTAGAAGCAGCAACAGATGAGAGAAATTCTTAAATAAGGCCAGATCTTTTCCACAAACTAGGGAGATTCAAGCATACTTCATCTCCAGACTAGACATAATTTTTGTATCGAGCAGGTGTGCGGTAGCTCACTCAGCTATAAATGTATTTATTTTGCTCTTTTTTTTTCAAAGTGTAAATTCTTCATTAAATATTTCAGGTTTCCTTATCTGTCTTAATTCATGCAGGAAAATCCTGCTAAATGGGTGCCTTAGCTACAGAGACAGAAGACCAGATTTTGTATGAAAATTTTCTACACTTGGGGTTCTGTTTATCAGTAGCTCAAGGAATGTATCTGGATTACAAACACAAATTTTGGTATCTGGACCAGGCTGGAGTTACTGCAGAGCAAAGCATTTAATGAGCTGCAGGAATGACAGAACATTCCTCAGAAGATGCTCTACAATGCTGACAAAGGGATTTTCTAGAGCAAAGACATGAGCCCAATGGAACACAGAGAATTAAGAGGTTCAAAGATAGAAGGATGGATCTCTCTCAAACTGGCATCTGAACACCCAAATTAATGAGTTTGTTCCAGCCCCACCAGAATTCTAATAGTTACTGCATCTGAAAAGGAAAGGGGAGTCTGGAGGAGAGTTTTTCCCTCTTCTCCAGGCAGAGACAGCCTCAGCAGCAGAGTTTAGCAGACAACACTTGGTATCACAAAGAAAGAAAATTCCCTTGAAGCCCTCAGTGTTTACAAGTGCACAGCATTAGTCTGTTGTACATTTCCTACTGACCAGGGCCATTTATCTGAAGATACTAATGCAACCCAAGAATAATCACAGCCCCTATCAACTTTTCATCCTTCTGCAATTTTGTGCAATTCCTAAGTTTAATGATTCATACTAGAAATTAAAGAATATAAGTACCATGACAACAATACTCCCAATTCTGCTTTCTGGACTTCCCACACTGCATCCTTGCCTAATGTGTCTGGGCTTCCTGGGACAGTGGATGACAGCAGAAGTGACTCTCATGCCTGAGTGAGCCCAGAACAATGGGATGTGTCTCCATTCTTCTCAGGGAACACACCCTGCTGCTGTTCCCCAGCCTGCCCCTCTCTGTGCTATACAGCACATGCTAAGAACAGGAAGGAAAAACAGAAGCTGAGCTTCAGATATTTTGCACATGTATTTCTGTGGACAGAAAAAAACCTAAACCCTAAGAGAGCTGGAATAAGGCAGTATGTTGCCAACAGAATCCTCTGGGGAATTTTACTCTCCCAAACCACTTTCTGTCTGTTGTCTATGCATCCTGCCACTGAGTGTTGTACAACTGAATGCTCCACATACTTCTGTCAGCCTTTCTTCATCCCCTTCTCACAGCCATCTGAAATGCCATCAAACCCTGGAGTGATTCAAGCAGAGACTGGGGATTTCTCTGCTTGAGGACAAAACAAGCAGAAACACCTTTCCTGAGCTGAACTGCAATTCACCAGTGCCATGGTGTTAAGCCAGGCTGGCAAAACATAACAAAGTAATTATAAGGAATGAACCACAAAATTTCTGTCTGGTCAGTTTGGGTTCTCCCACACGAGCTAACTAGCCCACTGTCCTGGGATGCTGCAGGCTTCATGAGTTATCTGAAATCCATTTATTCTGTCACATTCTGAGACTTGACAGAGATAAACTCTCACAATGTTGTAACCAACTGTTTGGTTTAGTGTTGGGGGGTTTTTTTTGTGTGATTTTGCTGTTCTGAATACACGGAGTCACCAAGCAGTACTGATTATAAAGACTCATAAACAGAGGCTCCACTACTTTTATATAAAACCCTCTTGGTAAAAATTTTGCTTTTACCTTTTTCCACTACCACTGTTATCATACACGGAGTTTTGGCTTCCAGAAGCAAATTTGCTGTCTCAGTTTATTATTTTATTTCTTTATCTAAAAGGCAACTTCCCACAGTTGAAGACAACAGAATAACCAAGCTCTCCTAGAGAAAATATTGTGTACCCTTACTCTTAAAGTACCTGTTAAAGCCTGTCATTTATGGCAGAAAAAAATAAGGGATTTTTTTTCTTTGTTATTCTAAGGAGCTGCTTTGTACATTTCCGTTTTGAACTTTGGGAAAATCCAACTGATGAGTACCATTTCTTCCCAAACCTGTGCATCACAATTTACTAGTGGCAAACAGACCAAAATAGAGAAAAATGCAGAAGGAAGTGATCCTGTGAAAAAAGGGGTTTTGTTCAGTAAGTGACTACTACAATAAAAAGAGAATACTCATGTATGAGAGCACTCATTGGTGCAGGATGGAAAAGTTGTTTAGCAGCTTCCATGAGGGTCTCTCTTTTTGCTCTGCTTATACATCCTGCTTACAGAGTACTTCATTTTCACAGCAAGGCCCACTTAATTTAGGAAGTTTCTAAAGGAAACTGTTTGCCATTAATAAAGGTTAGGCCTAGTTTTTCTTAGTACAACGGTGGAATTCACCACACTTAACCAAACTGACATGCAGTTGCTTCAACGGTGCATCCCTCATCATGGAAGAATGAGGTATACTTGGATTATTCCTCATGTAATATCATCTTGCAGGCATTCCCTGCAGTTTGCTTATCTCTGTGGCTTGGAGCAGTAAGCAGCTTATGGATGCGGTCCATTAAAAATGTTTGCTTTATTCTTCTGTTTTATATCAATAAAGAGAGACAGATTTAAAATCGGGAGCTTGAAATGCAAACTAAATCATCCCTTTCAGCTAAATGAAAAGGTGAACATCTTATCTAGGTTATCCAGGTCCCATCAATTTGTAGAGGTACAAAGGATGTAATCCTCTCTTGTTCTAACAGATCCCAACCATTAAAGGCTCTGTAGCATGCACAGAGCCCTCTTAGAGTTTGAAACATTAAATTTTCCTCTAATAAACCCAATCAGCATTTTCCCAGTTGTTGTCAGTGTAGCAAGGGCAGACTTCCAATCATTTGCCTTAAGGAAATCTATTCTATGTATTTATATATATATTATATATATATATATATTTATATATATTTATATATCGTGGTGTTAAATCTTAAATGCCACATCTGACACACACTTTAAACTTCAGTAACTACAGGGGCACTAACAGCAGGCTGCACCCTAAATGAGTTCTGGGGGAATTAAACTGCATCTGTAAACAAGCAAGGTCACTAATGAGCTGAGACAGAAAACAGAGCTGCTGGCTGCCTTTCAAGTTCAGAGGAGTATTCAAATGGATGTGTTGTACTCGAGAGCAGAGAACTAGATCTGTGTAATAATTAATTCATTGTTTATCTGAAAATCGTTAGAAATTTCAAGGGTAATATCCAGAATGCAGGAAATTGGAAGCTGTGTCCATTCTGTGATCCAGCATTTACCACAGCAGGGGACCCAGGAGCTGTCACTGAGGTCACAGTTAGACACACAAATGTGAAGAGGCAGCCATCTCAACACAAAGAGCCACCACACATTCTGATCTATTGTAAATGCATCAGAAACACAATGTCATGTTAATCCAAGTGTAAGAAAATGACTTTGATGCCCAGAAGTTGTCTTTGCCACTAAGGGGAATTGCAAATGGTGTCCTGATGACATTTTTCTATAAAAAGAAAAATCAAGAGGGGACCGAGGCACATGCTCTCTACTGGGACAAGTTCAGAAGGGGGGGAAAAGGTGATTATATAAGCAGAAATACTTTGACAGATTAGGACAATTTCTCTACACCCTGAAGCAGTGATCTTGCAAAAACCCACTGAATGATTTTTGCCAGGTCTGCTGGCCAGTGGGAGGCTGTGGAAACGTGCACATGACCTTCAGCTTCAGATTACAGGCTGACAGAAGACTGTGGGTGGACAGACATGATGCAGATTTAGGGAGCTATTCCCTGGCCCAGTAAGTCACAAAGTTCCTAGTAAGTCCACAGAACATAAATACATATTTTTTCTCTTCATTCTTTAGTATTTTTTCTCTTCAAACAAAACCTCCAAAAACTGTAAGTGATTAGAGAAGTTTACTAAGGTCAGAACTTTATATTGCTTTATGAACGTTACTATGTCAGTGTATTCCAATGTGCCTTTCCAAGGGGAAGTGTATGACCCTGGTTTCCAGGAAGTGGAAAAGGGTTCTCAAAGAAAGCACAGGAGAAATGTTCTGTCCCAATTACCTTCCTCTCAGATGTGAAAACACGAACGAACTTTTAATTTCGAATCAGAGACAGAGTCACCTGGTTTGCTCAAGCAAATCACAAAAGCCACTTCATGTTTAATCTGATACTCTTCTGCCCCCAGAACAGATCTGCCCTCCCATCCTGTGCACCGTGGGATCTGTCTGAAGCCAGACTGCTATTCACGAAGTTCACCAATACGTGACATAAGCAGCACTGCTCTCAGGACTCCTTCACACTACAGACAGATTTCTGAAGCTCTACCAGTGCTTACAGAACAAAAAAGCCTTTGTCATTTTTTATTTAGTGTTATTAAAATAAATACCTTGATAAATAGGCAGCCAACAAGTAAAGCAGGGTTCACTGTGGTAAAACAGAGTATGAAGGAATCTAAAGATAACTTTAATATTAGTGCTTGTTAACTTCTTTTAGCTCGCCCTTAACGTAAAGGCAAAATCTGGGGACTCAGAGCACATAAGGACTCGACCTGTACTCCAGGTCACCAGGAGCTCCAGCTGTTCAGGTGATCCTCACAGCTACATCAGTCTTGACACAGCATTATGGATTTCATTAGAGAAGCAGCTCCAGACATTGCTCCCTTCAGATCACCTCAATGAGCACACGTTTTGATATGTGACACAAGCCCCACTGAAAATCTTGTGCTAGTGTGTGTTTTATACTACGGCCAATATTAATTGGAGTTGGAATGCAAATCTAAGCGTAAGTAGTTGAACTGAAATTCAAGCTTATGCTTAATGAATTCACAAAAAATTATGTTTTTTTTTCTTTAAAACAAACAAAAAACCAAAAATAAGACACCCCCACTGCAAACAGGTGGGTTTCTTTTTTATTTTCCCCATCTTTTAAAATAAGTGCACTGATTTATTGTTTGATATTTCAAATGATGTAGAGTTATCTGTGTACATGCCGTTATGCCTGTGAGGTCTTATAAAATTTGACATTTAAAAACTGGTAATAAAGTATTTAGAATTATTTGCCCCTTAGCTAAAGATTATATATTCCCATTTAAGCAGAGTAAAATTCTTACAGAGTTGTATAAGGCACGTCAGCTGCAAAATCTGATTCGGAAAATCAGTTCTTTCTTAGTCTATGAGGTATGTTTTCTCAGTTGTAGGTCTTGTTTGACTTATATTCCCTACAAAATCAAGGCTAGAGACAATGAGGCGGGCTCGAAATAAAATGAAATCTCAAAAAAATGCTTGCTTCCCTGCGTATCCTTGTAAATTCCCAGATATGGTAAGTTAAATCCCTGTATTCAAGCTGCAAGTTTCAAAGCTGACATTACACTTAGTCTTAAATCCTTGAAAACAGAAGTTTGCTAAGGAAACTTTGACAGACCTTGAACAACAGCAACTCACAACTCCTTCATAATGCAACTTGACTGTTATTGATTTAAGGCTGTTCTGTATTCCACTTAGCTCTGCCTCTTCATTTGAGTTTCTTGTATTGTCCTCATTAATTAAACTGGTTTTGTGGTAGTGCACTGACAGCTGAGCAGTACCTTCTGAATACCCAAGTCCTGGCCCCTCTTCACTGCCTGGTTTCCATGACTGCTAATGATCAGGTTGTAAGAGAAGGTACTTTTGCATCACTGAACACTCCTGGGCCAGGAAGAAAAGGTGACAACACAGGTGATGTTCAGAGAAAGGGAGACTTCCTTTTGTCCCCAGAACTCTGCATTCCTGGATGGAACATCAGAGCAAGGTGCTGGGAGCATGAAGTTTCTTTGCAGTCAGCGCTCTGCTGCTAAAGCTCAAAAGGTGACAAAGTCCTACACCTGCCTGTGTCACTGGATGTTCATCCTTGTGCTGCAAAATTTCCCAGTAACTCGGTCCAGCTTCCAGGGGAATGTGGAATATCCCTGCTGGAGTAGTGCTCCCAGTGAACACCTCTGCTCAAAACAAACCCTTCTCTCCCAGCAGTAACTCCTGTGAGCACGGAGCCACACCAAGCAGCACACACACATCACCCTGACTGCCACACCTCAAACCTCTCCACAGCACCATAAAATCCTGCCAGGCAAGGACCAACAGGAACTGTACAACCTCCCTGTGAGCTCCCTGCAAGCTCCCAGCACAAGCCTCTATCTGTCTTTATGGATGGTACATAATTGCATTTACCAGTGAGCCCTATCACATTTTGCCACACTGGAATGATGTAATTGTGAGTCCTAATGATTACTGAGTAAAATGATGTCAACAGCATTCATTTCATTGCTGCCATGAAACTGTCTTTGCTGCACCATGATAATAACACTTCAAGTTCTGTGGGGTTTCTCTCCCCCAGCAATGTGGAAGGAAAACAGAAGGAACAAGAGGGGCAGCAAAAGAGTACTTAAGTAATAAACATTCTTCAGGGTCATTGAGCCAATAAAATGTAACAGCTGCCAAAAGATGGGATTCACACTATGTTTAATCAATTTTCTTTAATGCAATGAACATTCTGATGTTAGCATTTTTACAATACTTCCAGATAACTTTGCTGGTATCAAAAGGAGATTTTTTTCATCAAAGCCTTTCAGTTAAATTAATTAATTTTGTTTGAAGTTTACAATAGAAAAAAAAAAGGTATCTCAAACACACCATATGAAGAGTCCCCAGAACAATGAAAAGCTTGGTTTTATCATATCATTTTCACAGAATACTAGAGGGAAAAAGGTGTTTGTCATCTTTAGCTACTTAGCTGCCTCTTTTCAACTACCTTGAAATTAGCAGGAAACTAGGATAAATCTTGGCTTTTAGCAAGATTTAGTATCAATTAGTCAACTGTGTCTGAGAAGCTTAATAGGCAAAAATGTACCCTAAGAGCATTAAATAACCAAAATTCCCTAATAAATTTCCTGGCACATTCCAGAAAAAGAAATGTTATGCTACAGGAATTATTTTTCAAAATGTTCAATTTAGTTTTATATTAGCATTTCATTTCCCATCAGGAGCCCAATTTCCCAATGCTCCCATCTTCCCCATGCTTCAGTTCCCATCACACAGCAGGTTCAAACCTGGTGCCAGAAGCCAAGTTGTGTTCCATGGTGCCACTTCCCACCCCTCAGAATCACTTTGTCATCTCCTCTGGGACTCGTCTCACTGTAATTATTTTATAGTTTGTTTCTTTCACCAGCAACCAAAGAATTGCAGTGTTGGGCCTCAGGACTGCCCTACAAATGTGCACAGCACAAGGTCCAGAACCACTTCTAATTCCAGAAAGCTGCAGAACAGGGATAGCTCAAACAAAACATTTTTCACTAGTGCAATCTCAAAGGATACAAAACTATACTGTCATTCCAAGAAGAATGATCTTCATTTTAAAGCCATTTTTTCTTTTAATACAATCTGCTTTTTCTAATTTATTAATTTATTTTAATGAGAAGGACTGGGGGGAGTGAGAAAGAATAAAATATCTGCAATTACTGGTCTACTACTAAAACATGGGGGGGTTTAAAGACACATTGCTTTAAAAGACAAGCTGGTCTATATCTGAATGTCAGAGCACTCACCCTTTAATCATAAAGAGTGTAGTCTCATGAGGAAGGCTTAACATTTTCTAGGCAGTTCTGTGCTGAACATCTCACCCCACACAGCACCTCCCAGGGATGGCATGTGCTGGCTCATAACATTTTGAACACAAAATCTGTATCAAAGAAAATGATCCATTCTCTGCCCATCTGTAGCTACTGCAGTCCCTCACAAGCTGGGGGATGTGGAGAAAAACATTGATTAAAGCATGTAGACAGCAATACAATTTGCCCTACTTTGCTTTGTTTAGCCTCAAAGAGCAGATCAATGATGATGTGACCATAATGCAGCAAAACACCCAAGGCAGATGGCAAGATTTAGAGGTAAGAGGCAGGCTTGAAGGGATGCAGAGAGATAATAGGAAATCATTTATCCTCCAGTAAGACAAAATTTGTAATTATTTCAGTAAGGTTCTGATTCAGGAAAACACTTAGTCATGGTTGTTTCCCCAAGAGCATTCAGGGTATGCTGAACCAGGGGTTGCCTCTCTGCAGGGAGGCAAGGATCCTTCAATCACAGTGCAAAGGTGAGGCAACAAAAGGAATCAACATCATCTAATTTCTCGGTACTTAAAAATCACTAAACATGTTTTACAAGCCCTGTGATTTCGCAGCATTAAAATATTTTATACACTTACGAGATGGTCAACCTTTCAACTAACTATCAGACTGAACAAGGTTCTTCCCACATTCCAAATAATAATACCATCAGAATCAATGCACCTTAGCAATGGGAAAAGATTCTCCTTGTAGAACTTGCTGTCACCTGCTCAGGGGATGTTTTCTGAACCCCTCCAACCAGGCCATCTCAGCCCACCACAGTCCTTCCCCTCCCACTCTGTGTAAGGCCAGCACACCAAAGCAGTGGTGCCACTGCAGGAGATGAAAAGGAGCCCAGTGTGGATCTGCTGGGGCAGCAACACTGCTCAGAACAGCAAAGGGACCTAGAGAGGGATCACCACAGCCAGCACCCAGTGTCCCAGGAAGCAAACAGCAGCACTGCACGGTGCCCAGGGCAGGAGAGCTGGAAGCTCCTCAAACAGAAAGGGAGACCCTAATGACAATCTGCCTTGTTGGGTGTGAAAAGGTGGTGATGAAGATGAAGGATTCTTCCCCATCTCCATTAAGAAAGTGTCTCCCCTCCTTTCTTAAGGATGTGGATCCTCTGCAGCAGTTCAAATTCCCAAACGCGTGAGCTCTGTAGTCACTGCACACGCGAGTTCAGAAACCCAAACACCTCCAGAACTGGACTGAAATGCCTCAAACTTTTAAATCAGTGTTAGAGGCTGCTGTGGTACTAACAGCCCACGAGGCCTCAAAATGTGGCTCTGATGGAGGCAAAGCTCAGCCACAGCATCCAGGAGGTTGGAATGCCACAATCCCAAGTGCCCCCAGCTCCCAGTTTACTCCCGAGAGGCACAGATGGCACTCAAGGTACTGCTGCACAGAAATGAGTGTGTCCTGGCCTGCATTAAATAATCAGAGAACAGACTGCTGATGGTGCTGCATGTGCCATTCCCTTAAATCACCCTCACATTAAAGAATAAGTGGGAAGGAAAATATGCAGTGAAATCCATGAAGAAATTTCCTGCCATGTGGTCCTTCATGGCAAAGGGAGAGCGGGGCTCCAGATTTGTATGTTAGATATTTTTATTTTATAAAGCTGATCTTTAATTAGTGCAGTGGATTAGCCACAGTGATGGATGCTGGAATGACAAGTAAAGTGTCCCTATCCAAAATGTGCTTGTACCAAAGAAAGAACAGATGGCTTAATAAACAAACTATTATGCAGCACAAGGATTTTCCACAATATACCAATTCTCTTTACTACCAGAATTGTTAATTTCCTGGGACATTTGTGATCATATCTGGTTAAAATATGGCTAGGCTAAGCATTCATTTCCAAAAAATAGTGGCTTTTTTTTTTTTCCCAATTCAAAGCTGACTGCAAGAGTAAAGCCTGGAAATACTGCTCTAGAATACTCTTCCAATTTAGTATCACAGCTCTGATAGCACAGGAGAGAGGGAGGGTGCTTATAGCCATCAGTAATAAATGCAGATCACAGTCTTACAGTAAATTCCTTGTGGATGAGCTCTCCGAGGGATTCTTCGAGAACAGAGAAAATGGTTATTTCTAGAGACTGTGCATTCTTTGACACAAGCCTCATTTCTAAAAATTATATTTAGTACATCAATGAGACCTCACTTCAGATTTTTCAGGTCTTTATTTCCATTTTTTGCCATTAAAGTAGCACTCCCTAGGTTTTAGAGACTCAAAATGACATTTTCCTTCTTGCAAAGGGACTAGAAAAAAAAAAAATTAAGGAACATGTCATAGAAGTTGTCCCAAAGTGAAGTTCTATGAAATAGTCTATTAAACTCCATTCAGAAATGAAAACACTTCTCTAGGAAACAACTATTTTAAAAAATATTAACTTCCTTTCTTATCATCTTTCATTTAATTCTTCAAATAAGGCTGAAAAATCTTAATAAAAATCCTATGAAGTTCGCTACACTTTAGAAATAAAAGTATAATCTCACACTATTTTGAGACCTCAACAATGACATCATACACAGGATATTTTTTACTCATAGCCCTCTATTTCGAAATGGATGGAATGACAAGGAATATTAACTGTATTCCGGTTTCCACCTTCCCAGCTGCTGAGGTTTTGAGGACCTAAAAGATCCCATGGAGACACAAATAATCATCATATATCACTCACAGCTCCATTTAAAAACAACCATTTTTGAGCAGGTGCAATTAAATAAATTCTAGAAAACTGATGCTGTAATGCTACTTCCTATCTTTTAGTTTTTCCTCTGGAAATCTGGATATGCCTAAAATTCTCTGCTGTATTACTATGTGCTGCCTATTAAAATAAGAATTAATCTGTCAGAGCAGGCTATAGGAGGAAGGAGTCTTGGACATTGTAAACTTTTCTTTATCTTGCAAAGGAATGACCTGGTGACTGTAGTGGTTTCAGTTCGAAACCAGGCAGAAACACCAATTTGTGTAGTGGTTTAGGTTTGACAATTCAAAATTTCCCAGCTAATGCATCAAATAGTGTAGTAGTTTTTGTGCTGGCCAATCCCAGGTGCACTCACTAGGATGTACTTACTCATTTCTTGCTGTGAGGTGGGATTAGGAGGAAGGCAGAACAGGCTCAAAACTTAAAAGGATATAAAAAGAGGTTTATTGATAGTAACTAAAGGAAAAAAAAATGAGAAAAAAACCCAAACAAACAAACAAAACCCTTCAGAACCTTCCCCTCCCCACAACCTTTTTCTTCCCCACTGTCAATGTAAAGAAACAAAACTCTATATTTTCAGTCAGTTTACCACCTTTAAAATAGTCTTTCATCAGTTCACTTGGGGAGAGGTGTCCCTCTTGCAAATTGTCATGGAGACTTTCCACAAG
>VZSE01005675.1:135954-192639 GCA_013398275.1 Promerops cafer
GGCCAGGCCAGGGCCGGCTCTGCCGGGCCGCGCGGGCTGGGCCCGGCCCTGCGGCAGGGCCGCCCGGCCCGACCCGACCCCCCTGTTACCTCTTTCCCGGCCGGAAATCAAGAGAGCTTTTCCCGGGATTTGTTTTTAACATGGGTGTTTGCAGAAGGGTATGAACTTTCTCACTGGTGTAACAAAGTGTCAATCCTCAGAGCTAATTACTGACTGGTTGTTTTTGTCAGACCTGGAGGAAGCTGCCAAGAGCTTCCCCTGCACTACTGCCAAAAGTGCCCCCCTGGGCACAAAACACCACAGTGACCAAAAAGATGCTTTGGGGGGGGAAAAAAAGATATAAGGAAAGGAGTAAAAAGCATCATATTAATTGTGGGCATAAAGAACTCAATCTCATATTTCACCTCTCACTCAGATGATAAACTTTGTCTCCTGCACTTCAAATGAAATCTCTCAACACTGTGGACTCAGTGTAATTCTTTTTTTCTTATAAATTCTTCTGCTAAAGTTCATTTTATTTGGCTGATTCTGAGGGGAATGAGAAAGATAAACACTCTCTACAGTCCACTAGTGAAGGCATTTGCTTGGGATAGAGAAAGAGAAGTGTTCCATTTCCCATCCCAACAACTATTTCAATATTTTTACAAAATACAGCAAGGGAAGAAAGTGATAAAAAACGCCTTCTTGCGCAGCATGCTTGTCTTGGACACTGCAGACCTCACCTGAGCCCTCCCTAACCAGGAAGTCTCCTGATCCTGATCCTCCTGCCTGCCCACAGCCTGGGCTCATCCCTGCCCTGTCCCTTGGGTCACATCTTTGTCCTTTGGGGACCAGGAAGGACAACTCAAGATTGATGGAACTATTGCATTTAAAGTAGAAAATTGCCATCACAGAATGAATCTGCATAGAATAATCTAGAGCTACTGAATAATTAGATACATATGGATTAGTCATCAAACTCATCCCACAGTCTGGAAAACTGTAGAATTCAATAAGATACATTGATCTGCTTCTACATCAACCATATCAATCTCAATCTGATTGATAAGAGAGCTAGAGGCTATTTTTCCCCTCTTATCCATAGTGCAGAATGTACCTGCATTCACAGGAACTGAAAAAATATTCTAATGATTTTGTTGTTGTTTTTCCCATGTGTAAAAATTCTAAATACACGACATACACCATCATCTATTCTCAAATTATGTCTAAGTACTGAATTACAATAGCCTTAGACTGTCTGCTCTAAACTATTTCTAGAGGTAGGTAGAACAGGATAATTTAAAAAAAAAATGGTTTCTGTCCATTTCATTAACATCTGGTAAACAAGCAAATGTTAATGAACATCTAGCATTTGGCAAAATCTGGTGAAATGCCTTGAGAATATGAATTACCAAAACAAAGAAAATAATAAATAGATAAAAATTAGAGTTGTCAGCTTTGTCAGGAGACAGTTCTGGACAGGAAAAGGCCACTCAGTGAGATTAAGGATAATTAAAGCAGAACTTTGCCATGCAAATACTTCCTTGCACTGAGCCTGCTTTACAGGCACCTCGAAAAAGAGAAGGCAACATTCATTTATTCTGCCAGTTTCTACATCCTCTTTTATATACTTCCAGGTCACAACTGTGCTGCACTTCCTTTGTAAGTGCAACAGATTAAAGGAAAAATTTCATTGTATTATATAAAACACAGGAAAAATACAGAAAAATATTTAATTCTATTAAATCAACGAAGGAAGAGAATATGTGGATATACACAAGAATATATGGGTATGTATATTCATTTTCAGTTAACAGGTTCATACATTCATTTTTTCAAAGGATTATGAGAAAATTCTGTATCAACAAAAAAGATCTGGACCACCATTAGTTTCCCTATCTTTTTTTTTTTTTTTAACAAAACCACATAAGAAAACCAAGTAAACCTAATAACAATCTTTCTACAGAAGACAGACCTTTTTTCTGTATCAAAGCTGAGGTCTAGAAATTCATGAGAAAAAATGTTTTTCAAATGAGTTAAAAGCGTAAATGTTAGCAGCTAAAAATAGTGAAAAGGAAACCAAATTCTGAGATCCCAAGTGGGATTCTGGGAGGAAGGTTTTCTTTTTCTGTTTTTCCTCTTTTCTTCCCAGTTTTACAGATAAACAGAAGTCTTAATAAATTATTATAAACTTCAGCTTTACAAGCCTCATCAGACACTGTAAACATTTAATCTGTAATCATTTAATCTGAATTTAAGACACAACCCTGGGAAACAACAGAATAGAAAAAAAAAAGAGGAGCTGTTAATAACATTTTCCTAGCAGGAACTGAACAAAAATAGAAATAAACAACAGAACGACTGAGGTCAAAATAAAACTTGTGGTTCAATGAATGCAATTTTAAGGACCCAGCATGGGGAAGCTGTATTGATGTGTCCCAGTATCATGCTGAAGAATACGTGGATTTTTCTAGCTGGTGTTGCATGGGAGTTCACTGGATTATATCCCAACAAAAAATGAAAGCCATAAACAGTCACGTGGAGGATGGGGGCTGCAGAGGATTCACTCCAACTATCAAATAACCAGCACCAGTTTTACTGACTGTAATTGGGTGCAGTTCCTCAGAAACATTTAACACCTTGAATTACCTTACAAGTTCTCAGCTACAGAGTGGCTGGTATTCAATGAAGTCTAGAAATATCCAACACAATGGGAACATCTCTAATACACACATTTAGGACTATGCAAGTTCATAAGCTTTAGGAGACAATTTTAACCTATGGCCCTATAGCAATATATTCCTTTTAATGGATAATATGTAGAAGAATAAGAAGTTCCTTCTACACTAACTTAATAGTCTTTGAAATGCTGGTTGGGTTTTTTCTTTCCTGTTTTCTAATTTATTTTGCCCCAGGCACTGGATAGCAGTATGACATGTATTTACTGCAAGTATTTCAGCCAACACAATGACAAGTCAGCCCACTTTTACTTGAAGTCAACAGAAAACATGGAAATTCAATTTGCTGTTGTAGACCACAATAAATGCCCTGATGAAATTATAATATCTGCGAACTTTATAAGTAAATATTGTCATTCGTAAAGGTAGGCTTCTCTATAAACATTAATGTTCAAATCAGTTTGGTAAAACTGCATTTCTATTGGTAATCACAGATATTACAACTCCTGAACTACATTTGGAAACAACCTCTTTACTCATCTCTGAACACAGAGCAAACTGCACCTGAAACCTGTGTCCATTTCCAAGTGCAAGCCAAATCCAGTCTGTCCCAGTTGGCCAACACTACCCAACTGCACTTAACTTCCTTGGAGTCACCTTCGAATGGCCAACTTAATTTTTCATATCTGAATTGGCCTTTTTTGTTCGGTATTTCATTTGCTTGTTGTTGTTGTTTGATTTATGAAATGCAACTACCAGATACCCTTCTGTCCATGTTGTTTTCCTGAGATTTGATTCCCAGCCTGTGTGGTGTTGCTCGCCCCTTTGTTCAAGCTCCTTCAGTGTTCAAGCCACACGCACCAAGTGATAGATCAAGTGATATATCCCACTGGGCATTCAACTCTACTTCCTTTGAAGCCACTAAGAAAATCCATCCACCCTTATGGATTTCAGCAGCAGCCCCAGTGTTCATCTTCCAAGACGCTGATGGGCTCGTGCTCTGTCCTCAGAATCATGATGGGTGTGGTTATTTGCACGTGTCCAAAAATGTTCCTGTTACCCAAGCAGGGTAAAAAGCAAATAAGCACATTGGTACCAAACTTTAGGATAGCCTCGAGTTCTCAGAAACCCTTCCCTCTCCCCAAAAGCTCTCCCCAGCATCTTCCAGGGGATGAGATCCCCCAGCATCTCCCTGCTGTGCAGCAGGCAGCCCCTGGGATCTAAGGCTCTCTGGGACAAGACACTTCTGTCACCAGGGCCCAGACAGTCCCCAGGTGACAATGACACTGCACAGCACGCTGCCACACCCGCAGCAGCATGGCAGATGTCTTGCTAAATGCAGTCAATACTCCTATGAATGGCATCAATCAGAAATTCAGAAAAGAACAGAACCAAAAGGTGACACCGTAAGGCTCTTATTATTGAAAGCTTATTATAGCAGAGAGTAAAGCAGCTAAAGAGGCATGGTACAGGATATGGCAGAGACTTGGCTTCAAGATTTCTCTCAGGCTTTGATGTTTAAATGCAGACAAGACAGAATCTGAATAACAACCTTACTTAATCTACTAGAAAACTGTTTCCAGCAAAAATTGCTAATCAACCGTTACAGGATTTTGAAGCAGAATTAGAATCTTAGCAAATGAGAGCCTAAAAGAGAAAAGCCTACGTCTCCAGATTAATAAGATTGGAAAAAATAAAAATAAGAGGTGTTAGTACAGTAGAACAAAACCCTATTATGCGCCATAATTAGATGTCAGCACATATTCTGTCAGCTTACATGCTGATTTTAATTTTCAGGGCAAAACGTTTTACATGTTTGGACATTTAAATTGAAGTTTTACAGTCTAGTCATGAGTATCAGATCTGAAAATTAACCTCTTCTGACAGGCTATTATTTAGGAGTTGATTCTGCAACCACAAGTGAAGCATGTTTGGATCCAGCTGCAGTTTGGTGGAAGAGGGCATTTATCAGCTGGTTTGCTTTGAACAGAGGCAGGTACAGCTTAGGACAACCAGTGCAACAGCCCTGCAAAGTTTCACTCACTCCAGGGAGGACCCTGATTTACTCCATGGACTTCAAATTAGTGGAGTTCAGCAGAGTTAAACAACTACAACTATTTGTGTTCATAGGATCAAACTCCACGAGTGCTACATTCATAATAACCTGGGGCTGCTGCTGGTTACACTGTACTACTGAAGGGAGAACTGATCATTCAAACATCCCAAAACACATCCAAATATCCCTATTAATTAAAGTGAGCATATCAACTAACAAAATACTACTGAAATCCATCTATTATGCAAAAGATCAAGTCCCACTGCACCAAAACTTCTTGAGTGCCAAGAGAATTCACTCTGATTTGTACAGAATATGAGATCTGTGTCCCATTAGCAGGACTGACTTTTTGCCTGCTATGCCCTTTAAGCATGAGAATATAAGAAAAACTCTAACAGGAACTGTCAAGACTTCAATTACCCTTTTTAAGTTCTATTTACAGGAGAAAAAATTTTCCACCCCTCTGTCGCTGTTACTCCCTGTTAACTTTATTCTGTTTTCATCTGAGTATTTCAATCCAATGTCTATGTATTACATATAAACTGTCTACATATAAGTATGGCATAGTTTTCTTGATATTAGAAAACATTGATCATCTTGATTTATAGCATCACTCAATGAAAAGGCACTCTGAGATGATGGTTGAGTGGCACTTTAATTTCATACAATAAAGTAAATTCTAGGGTGCCACTGGAGCAAATTTTAAAAAGAAGAAAATTATTCCCAAGCAGAAAAAAACAGTACAGTGCCATATTTTTTCACCCAACACAGATAAGAGCTTACAAGAAACTTGGGTTTAGCTTTATGCAAGAATTTAAACTGATTTTTAACACAGTTTTGAATTCATGAATAATCATAAAAGATAAAATTATGGGTATTTTAAAAAGTGAAAACCAAAAGGCTGTTTAATGCTGAAGATCCTACACAGTGTTCATTTGAGAGATTTGCAAAGGCACTGGAATGAGAAACTAGTTTATTCTGGCTAATGAAAAATATACCTGCTAACTTATTAATAAAATGTTTTTGTAAAACCATCTATTAATTTTATTAGATTTATTATTTAATACATTTTTGTTTTTATTTCATAAAAATAGTCTTTTATTAAAGCCCCCATTGTTGAGTGGTTTCATGTGTGTGCATGTTTGCTGTTTGTGATCTTGAAAATACTAATTAGTCAGCCCAAGAGTCCTCCCAAAGTCCTCAAAAGAGAATAACCAGCAAAAAAGAATCTTGACTATGTACTGCAATAGCTCTGAAGAATCTGGACTATTGTGGAAATGTGAGTTGGATTCCATCTCCAAATACCCAGGATATGCCAGCTAAGTTTCACTTCCCAAACCAATTTATTGGCAATGGAGCATGAACCAGGATGAACACAGCTTGATTTACATCTCAAGCTGAGCTTGTAGAACTGAAAAACAATAACAAGAAATCCTGAGGTGCTTTACTTGTAAATTAAACAAGTGTATTCCAGAACACTTATCTCCAACACACATCAAATGCTGCACACTCCGTTTCAGGTTATCTTTCATCCTAAAAATAATATGCATTTCCCTTATGGAAAAAGCAGACAACTGGTCTACAGCTGATGGCTTTGTATTCTATTTCTGTCCACGTAAGAAAACAGCTCCAGTCAAGAGGTAATTATCCTTTCACACATAAAAAGAATCTCCATTATATGACACCATACTAAATCTCAGAGAGAGGTCATTTATAGTAGATGGTAAAAATTGATGATGGCACATGCCCCAGGATGTTGTTTTGTTTCTGAACCTAACTGGAACCAGAGCAGTGGAAAAAACAATCTGAAAAAGTAAGAATTTAGGAAAGAGAACAGATGACGATAAAGCAGATTATGTAAACTGAAAAGTTAAAACCTGGATCAGTGTCTGGCTTTAGTCTGGAACCTTAAGTTGTTCAAGTTTGGATTTTCATGAACTGGTACATGTACAGATATAGTTTATATTGTTCCAAGTGTCCTTTCCAGGTCACCATCACAGAAGTATATTTCACCATGCTTTCTGACATGCAGCTACTCTTAAATAAAAAACAGTTTCAAAAGGAAAAACAAACAAACAAACAAACCCCCCAAAACAAAAAAAAGCCACAAGCAAAGCTAAACCTTCTAAACAAACAAAAAGAAACCTCCCAAAACCCAGACAAAAATACCCCAGCAATACAAAACAAAACAAACAAAAAAGCCCAAACACTGGTCTGTACAGGAGTCTAAGACTATCCAAACAAACTTATTTGAATTATTCCATGAATTCAGTTGTGGAGGTAATAACCTAGCTTTGAAGAACAATGAACATCATCTCAACAGCAATAATATTTGATACCAGTTTTGTGTGGAAAGAAAAAGAAATTGTATTCCCTCCAAATGCTGCAGTGTTCAGGGGTTTGATGTAAGAGGATTGAGCCACTTTTTCTCTCTCCCTTCTGAGCCCTCAGAGTGAGGAGTCCCCCATCTGCCCCTATAGAGAATGGCAGAATTTCTGCTCTCTCCTGTTCCCCAGGGCACGGCTGTGCTGCAGCCTCAGCTGCCCAGGAGGGCTCCCAGGCATGGGAAGATTTCTCATCTCTTGCACCTTGTGGCTCAAGCTTTCCATCTCACCTCATGCTGTGTCTGCTCCTTTTAAATTAACTCTGATTCTGCAGCACAGGTAGCAGAAAAGCTGTTTTTAAAAAGCTGTAACACAAATTGGCTCTGCATATAACAACATTAAGGGAAAACTGCTTTCATCACTTCAGGGCACTTTCTTTTGTATCATTATGAGAATTATCTTATTATGTTAATGTTTTGCACTGAATTTCTAATCCATTGAGGATCTCTGGGGTGATACTGAAAGGAACAAACAATTAACTAACAGATAGAAACGTTTAGGTATGAGGCAGAAATAAGAAGTTCTGGGAGAACAGTCCCAAAAAAATTAACAAATCCATTTATGTTGATGGAAGCAGCAGAAACGAGAGGTTTTTCTCTGGTCTCCCATAAAATAGAACTTCACCCGTTGAGAAATATATCATTGGAAGAAGAAGGGAAAAAACACCTTTGAGGATTAAATATTAGAGTTTTTGCTCTGCATTTTATAAAATATCTCATCATTTCGGCACTGATTAGACCAATAAAGACACCATGGAAGTAATAAAGCTCTGAATGAAACAGTGACACACTTAGTAATTAAGGATTTTGGGGGTTATGAGATTTTTTTTCCCTCCATCAAGCTCCTCAAACAAAAAAAAAAAACCCACGCACACAAAACAAAAACAAATTCAGGGAAAAGATAATTTATTTCCTAGCAGCCTAATCTAGAACTGGAACCAAGTTCAACAAAACATAGAAAGACTCATGTTTTAAAGATTTTTACCACAGCATTTCAAAGACCTGCATAGGAGAAAAACTGCAGAGTCCTCAGTTTTGTTCAGCTTAATGCAAAGCACCAGGACACTTGCCATGAACAGGGTAACAGAGTTCAAAGTCCTGTGTACAATTTATAGGGAAACTACTTAATTTTCACACCAGCTGTTTTGAGCTCCACTGAAATAGTGGGTACATGATTACGAGCTGTTTAATTGAATAAAGCCTGGGTTGTAGTAGAAGAAGAAATGGCAAATAATTATGTTCATTTAATTCACTTGGGATTCAGCTTGTTTTCTGCTTCCTTGATATTAATGAAAAGAAATCTAATTTGTTCTACATGGCAAGAGCTGTAATTTAGATGCTTATTAATGCACAGTTCTGACAGCAGCTCTCTGAGAGATGTAGTTTTTAAAATGTTTGTTTTGTAACTCCAGGAAGCTGTAAGTGTAACAAAACAACATTTTGCATCCAAGTATAATAAAATTGGAAAAAAACTGTTTCTCACTGCAAGCAGGCAGACTTGAAAACTTTACCAGAACCTGGAAAGAGCTTTTGTAATACCATGACTTAAAATGTTTATGTCAATAGAGTATTTTTTGAACATTACTGTAAATCATACTTAACATTAAGAAAAATTACAAAATAGTTCTCCTACAATCTCTAACATTTCATAACATTACACACACTGGACACAATCACAACCTCCTTGGAAAAATATTACTAATTGGCTTTGACCTAATTATTTGAAAGCTATCACATCTGTTCTAACCAGGATAATCCCTTCTGATACTGCCTGCATTCTTGCCTCCCAAGGAATACTTCTGTTACTTCTAACTTTTTCTGCTGCTTGTGTAGGAGTGTTGCAGGTTTTGTAAATCTTAGCTGCACTACAGTTTTAAATACCTAGATGTACAACAAAAAAAGACTTCAGACTAAATGCATAGAGCACTCTCATCATGCTGGCAATTAAGCTGGTGTATTTCTAGAAACTGAAACTTGTTTTTAATGAGTGCTACAAACTTTTAAATTTTGTTTTTCAAACTCCATTCTATTCCAGCTAATTGTCTAGTCTGCTAGCTGCTAATTAGCTGCAATTCAATAACTGAAGTTTCTGTCAACATGATTTGAATTTCAGCTATAAAGTAATGAAAATTAATTTCCATTAGCACACCTTAGAAATTCTTCCAATTAGCTGCCTTTTGTCCTGATTTATTCCTGTTGGATGAATACTTATAGTCCTGCACTATATTTGTTGCTGCACATATATAACCAGGATTATTTTCCAAAAGCCTATTAATGTTTTCTTTTTATAAATCACACCTAATTTATTTCCAGTAGGATGGCTGCCCTTATAATGTTAAGCAATTAGTATCTTGAACACCATTTTGTAATAAAACTTAATTTGCAATAATTAGAATGTAACAAAAAAATAGTTATCATTAGATACCTACAGGCATTTTGCTTGGATGATAAAATAATGAAGCCATCTACAAATGTTTTCCTCTTCAAAGTAAAGATCCAACATACAGACTCCTCAAAACAATATATCAAGACAATATATTTTAAAACTGAAATATGATTAAGACACAGTCCAAAACTGTAAACAGAAAAAAAAAGAAGTTTCTCTTTTCCTTAATGCAAACATTCAGAAGTCTGAAGGCAAAATTTATAAGCTGATAACAAAAAAAGTCACTTTTTAGTTTTAGATTTCTCAGATTTTTTTTCACTCATGGTAGATCTTGCAATGGCACAAGACATACAAAACAATTAGTAAAATATTTTTTCCTGTAACTATAAACACCCTGGACCCATTTCCTTCTTCATTTGCTGACTTTAGCTACGGATCCTTCTGAGAAGACATTTTTCATGGAATGCTACTAAAGAAGACAGGATTCACTGAAGGGAGAGCAAGCTGATCAAAAGCATTGTTTTCCAGCAGAAAGAAAGTAGAAAAGACTGGAGAAGCATTTTAAAGCTACTTTATTGGACATTAGTTTTGCTCTGGGTTCACTGCATTAGATGGGGACCATGGTGATGCCATGTTAAATGTGGCCTTGCACAAGCACAGCTGAATGTGACTCCAAGAGATTTACCTGTGCATGGTATTTGTAGAGATAGAAAATTGTACTAATGCCCATATTTGATCAAGAAAGAGATGAACTTCCAGGTGCAAAATCATACAGGGTGGAGGTCTTGCTGTTCTGTTTGTACAGTGAGTTTAGAGGGGACAACAGAAGCATTCACAAACTTGAAGGGGAAAAAAAGGGTTATAATGAACTTAGGTTTCCCTCTGATAAATTACATGGGATGCTTCAAAAGTAAGTGGAATATTTGAAAAGAAAACAAGCAGCACATGGGAATGCTCTCTTCAGAGAAAAACAAGGAAGTTGACTATGCCAGTATCTCAGTTCTGGGCAAAACTTTGTAATTTTCAGCTGTGAGCCATTTATGTCAGGTCCCCAACAATAAATCATGAGCAGCCTGCATCCAGTGCCTCACTAAGCTCTGATAAATTCCTAAAAGGGTTTCTGGGTACTTCTAGATACTGCACTGAATATTCCCCAGCAGCAACTGTCATCTGTCATTGCACTGGATCAGTGCCATTAGAATTGTGGTAAATAGAGGAAGGGGAGAATATTCATTTGAAAATTACTGATGGACACATATATGGGTAGATCAGAGCTGGGCAATCACCAACCATATTAAATTTAAACAGAGCAAGTGCACACCTCTCTACCTGGGATGGGGTAATTCCAATTATAGGTACAAACTGGGGGACACTTCTGGAGAGCAGTGCCATGTAAAAAAATCTGTTGAACACAAGTCACCAGTGGGCCCTGACACAAAAGGGCCAACCTGTCCTGCACTGCCAGCTGGTCAGGGGACAGGACTGTCACACTCTGCATTGCTGCAGCCACACCTCAAGTGCTGAGAGCAGTTTTGGGAGCCAAAAAGACAAAAAACTGTAGAGAGTGTCCAGAGGAGGGCATCAAAGGAGGGTGAAAAATAAAACAATATTTAATAGATTCTCATAGCAAAATATTGTTTCTCTCACTCTTAGGGATTAACATAACCCAAAAAGGATTTTGCCACTTTATCAGAGAATAAAGATCCTCTGCATTGAAATACAAAAGCATTCTACAAGCAGAAGGCTTTAAACATCTCTTTGTGTTACAGAATACAGTGGCCCTCTGCTAGAGAGAGAAAAACTATCAAGAAGGAATTGAAAACAAAAACTGATTGGAAAGCAACCCTAGAAAAATATTACCTAAACAGCAAGCCTTTGACAGCAAGTCGACATTTCTAGAACACAGAAAAATCCCTCGAGTCTGAAATACTACAAATGTAATCACAAGGTCTCCTAAATTCTGCTCCGGGTATTTTGAATGAGAAATGAAGACAATGTCTGGATGGCTGATCTACACATTCTACTGTGTCTGTTGTGCACTCTTAAAACATAAAGTACAAAAAAATTAACTACCATTCTTTAGCACGTCACCCTAAGACCTCAACAAGCTTTGCTTATCTGAAACATTTGCACTGCACAATGTCCATGTGTCTTAGGAAATAAAAGTTTATTCTAGAGCTGGTGCAGTCAGCTCTAGACTAAGAACTGGTAGGGAGCCAGGGAGCTGCTCTGTTCGAAATACAGCCCAGACTGCAGGAGCTGACCAGGATAATACACTCTAGCAACCAAAAATTTGTTATTCAGTATACATCCATCTTTAGCATAGTTCCTAATACCAGTGTGGATCAGAATTGGACTGGATCAGAATCATCTGACTCTCAAGAACAACTGGTCTTCCTTTAGACATTGTCCACACACAAGAAGTAAAACTGCACTTTATGGAAGGTGGTGATCAAAGAATTAAAATGAGAAACAACCTTTCAATGTGCCATGTTTCTCATGTCCTGAATCTCAGCTAAAGCCCACGAAGCTGTGGCTAGGACTGAACAGTGCAGGAATCCAGGGTGGGGGAAAGGCAGGCACCACATACAAGTTGTGTTGTTGGAAGTTTTATCCATGCCTAATAATGCACTAAAGCTCCAAGGAAGAAAACAGGAAGAAAACAACTTTTCCCCCACTGCTTTTAACATTTGGAAATTCTTCCTTTTCATTAATTACCTCATCAATTTGTTTCTATTGGTATCTTAATCTTCCTTAAAGCCATTTCACCCCTTTTGGGAGCACCAGCAGAACATCCTAGTGCTGTCACAGAGCCTCAGAAGATGGACCTGCTCATTCTGAGCTGAAGTCAGTCCAGGCTAAGGACTGCTGATGCATTTTCCACAAGATTAGCCCCCAAAACAAGTAAAAAATGTGATGCTAAGGTGAAAAATGTATGAACTGGCTGAGGTCAAAGACACAAAGGAATTTTTATTTTGACTGGTTTCTTCCCTTTAAAGGCCTGTTTTCAGATTACATACAATTTCAAATATACTACACAGTACAGAACTACAACTGGGAATGTCCCTAAACAAATCTTCAGCACTTGGCCATCTACATTGTTGATAATGCCTTTAAAATATAAATCATGCTACAACAATTAGTTCCTCTAGGGTTCTCTTCAAGACATTATCCAACACAGCCCAGCAGGGTTTAATTTATCTCAGTCATCTTTTTAAGTTAAATCACAGATTTGTCAAATGTGCCTCCCAATCAGGGTCTTACATTACTCATGTGATTAGAGTTAGAGCCAGAAACAAGATCCTGGCAGTCCAGTTATGACTTGTTTAGGAAATTGATATTGGCATTTTCTGCATCATATGCTGCTTCTCCAGTGAATTACTTTCCTGTCTTTGATTCTCCTAAAGAAATTTCAACCTTGTGGGAGACTAAAACTAATTAAAAAACCCGGCAAATTTAACTTCAGGCAGAGTCTGAGCTTCCTGTTAGAATTAATGTACCTATTGATCTGTTAAAATAATAAACTAAAACTCCCAGTCTATCACAGAAAAAGAGTAAGGTGTTTGAGGTCCAACACTGATTTATCCTTTAAAGGAGGGCATAGGGTTCCTTAAACCATATATAGGTTAACCTGGCAGCTTTCCAAGATAGGATGAGAAGAATAAACAGGAATAAGGCCCTATGGAATACACAGGGAAACAATTGGTCATATAAAGCCATTTTTTTTTCTTTACACAGACAGAACTCCCTGTAATAATACAGAGATGATGCAAAGCATTCATTCTTCTCAGAGACACATGTTAAACTGCCTAGTGAGAAGCCTTTTTTTTTTAGACCATGTTAGTTAACAAAGTTTATTTTAAAGTAGTCTTAATTCTGCACTGTACCTTTTGTGAACTTTTGTCCTCTTCCTCAGTCTTTCCTTAATACAGCTGCTGCTATTACACAAGTTAGGAAGAAAAGGTCTGCTTTAGATTTTCAATATCAAAGACAAAACAAATCAATTCTATTTTTTTCAGGAGATGAAACCACTGATGCAGAAGGTCATTAAATACTGTCTGCTTTTCAGTGTCACTGAAGCCCAGAATAAAGAATCTTACAAAATGACAATAACCGAGATTGAGAGGACGAAGAGAAAGGGAAGTTTCTGCTCAGGAGGGGGCACTGAATAGATTTACAAAAGGGACAACCCCTTTATTAATCCCATATTACTGATTATATTCACTGAGTACCTAGGTGCTATCCCAGTGATGCAAATCCTTACACAATATAGGGATTTATGACCCAAAATTCCAAAGCAAAATTAATCTTTGCCGCCAGCTGTCCTCCAGTAGCATCACTATGTACCTGTAGCTTAATTTCAAAGTTAAAAAACCCCTAACAAACAAACTGATTTTTTCATTTCAACTTATTCAGTCATGTTTCTTTTTGGTATCTTATATTATAGAATCTTTATCACAATAATTACCAGAAAAAAACATATTCAAAATGATCAAAATTCACCTAAGTTACTATGTCAAATGGAAGTAACAAACGTATTGCATAGATGAAACCCAAAAGCAATGTTAAACAAAAGAGCAGGAAATCTGAAATGGGCATCTGTGATTTAGGCCTGACACTGGACCACAATCTGCAAAGACAGCACATAGCAATTTACACATTAATTCTTTTTGCAACATTTGGAAAGCCTTATCAGCATAGCTGCCAGTCCCTTAGTCTTGTTGGGTTCTTCATAACGCCCCGGAAATTTATTTCCCTGATCAAAACCGCTTGTGTGAATATATTAGATACTCATCACAGTTTTAAGTCAGACCTAAGAATATTGGTTTACCTTCCCTCTTTGCTTATTTTCTTTCTCTACCTATTCTCTTTCCTTTTATTTTTTAGTTGCCATTTGCTCAGCAAGTATTGGGTTTATCCAGACCATTTTTCACGGAGCCTGTGACCAATGAGGCAGTCAAGAGCATTGTCCTAAGCAGTTCAACGTTCATTCAAGTTTGTCAGGTCACAAAATTCCTGGTAAGACTTTGAGCTGAGCCCATGTTTCTTCAGAGGCAGAAGAACAGCAAAAGGCTGAATGAAAAACAAACAAACAAAAAGGTGGGGTTTTTTTCACTTTTATTATTGGTTTCATTTCTTCTTTCCTGCATTTGTCTTCTTTTCACATAAAAGAAGTAGGCTTGACTTCAGTAATAGCTCCGGCCCTTCTCCAATAACTATCTATTAACTCTCCCTCAGCCAACCATCCCTACAAGGAATGCTTTTTATTATCTCAAAATAGATTGTGTTAGTTGTTGTTACAAACAGCAATTACTTTTTTCTTCTGTGTCTTTGGAATTAATTTAAAACATCTGCAATCATGCACTGCCCTTGGGATTAAACTGGCCACTGTACACTTCAAACTGCAAGCCCTGCTTTGCTGGCCAGTGGCATAGGCTACCTGCAACTGTCTTGCTCTATATTTGTACTCAGTGTTTCTCCCTCCAAATCAATGCTGTTTCTCTAATGCAACACTGTGTAAATTAATTTGCAACATCTACACACTTAAACAAGGCAACCTAGTTTATTTTTCTAAACTCACCACATTCCACAGGCTGAAAGAAGAAATGGATAGTCCAATATCAAGTTATCTTACACAAATACTTTAGCTGGCTCATTAGTCAATACACACATTCAGTTCCAAAGTTCATGGAAATTAACGTGGATGAACTGATTCTCTGATTCTCAGATGTGGAACTAATAATAAAGAGTCTACACAAACTACAGCTGTTAACAGAACTATAATTAGGATTTTAACAATCAGAGTTACTATCTAAATTTCAACAGTCATCTTTTTATGGTCATGTTAATTAGGAGAACATTAAAAGGTAAGCAGTACCATATGCTTTCAGTGAAGAATTCTTTTCTGAAGTTATCTGGCCTTCAGTACATTATACACAATGTTGAAAAGTACCCTTTCTAAAGCAACTGGCGTGCTACCAAACTTGTGCAATATTTTAGGCTTTTTAAAATGTAAAGAAGACTTTTCACAGGCTCAGTATTCAATCAGTGTTGAAATCTTGAGAGCTATCCCTGTATGAAAATGCAGCGTGCCCCGGTCTCTCTGAAGCAGAGCCCTGCCCTGAGCAGAGCTGCTGCCTCAGCTCGGGCTCCTGTGCCAGCGCCCCAGGGACGGCCCGCGCCGCGCTGGGGACATGTCCCAGGTCACACGTGGCCCTACAGCCCTGACCGGCCAGGCTGACCGGCCTGGCCATACCCGCTCCATGCCCACTGGCCCGGCCCGCAGCACAACCTGGACACACGCCAGGGAGAAAGGCTGAGGTTTTCACACCAGGGAAGGTGGAGAGGCCGGAGTTACTCTTGATAAACCCACCCTGACTGCACAATCACCTCTTCTCTTTCAAATGCCCAGAAGTGCTGCTCTGAGAGGACTCAGCTTATGATTTGACCTGGGACAGACCTCACAGGGACTTACCTTCTGCTACCTTGGGACAACAGCACTCAGGCCACACTTTGCCTAGGAGATCATTTAATACTATATATCTAATAGAGCTGAACATGGCCTGTCCAGCTCTGAAATCAGATTCAAAACTCACAAAGGCTGAAGTTCACTTTTGAATCAAGTGGGTGCTCAAGCCATTTGTGAACTACTGAAAGCTGCTACAGCGTTAAGTTACAGGACATGTCTATTACCTGCTACAGCTATAGTAAATATTTTTCTTAGCTGAATGATGAAATTTTGCTTCTTATAACTATACTTCAATCAGTGTGACAAGTATATAAAATTTAAATTGACTGTGTTATGATAAGGTCCTTTGGAATGGCTATAAGCAAAATGCAAATCTGTCATCCAAGACAATTAGGAAACATTTCTCTTATTCTGGCTACCTATGTGTATTTTGCATAAAAGTCACATGAGATTACCTGTCATTCTACACTATCAACATCCATCAAATGACAACATCTTCCATTAGCAACTGTTTGTTATAATGGAAACAGAGTCCCTGAAATACAATGTTCTAGAAGGATAAATGACTCTCACTTTGAAAATAAATGTCCCTGCTTCACCTCAATGTTTATTTCCTGTGAGTGCCAAGGGATGTTGAGACATTCATCCAGCAGTGGGAGGACATTATCCCATTGCAATGTTCTGTTCTGATATTCTCTCTTAAATAATCCAAGGTCCATTATCAACATCCCTGATCTACAAAGCTTCATCTTCCAGTATGTGTACTGTGTACACTGCAATCAATCCTGGAAGATGCTCACATGATGGAACCTTTTAGAGAACCTTGAAAAAAGGTTTCACTATTTTGTGGCCTTCTGTCCTTCGCCGTCAGAGACTGAGACACTGACTGAGCCCGGCAGGAAATCTGAATGGTTCATTCAAAGAAATGAGCTGGTTTTTTACCCTTTTCAAGGCACAGTATTTCCTCACATGGTAGTTCTCCCTACGTGACCTATCCCGTGTTGCCACATCAGCGAGAGGCTTTTTCAGTGTCCTTCTGTGGGGTGATCACGAGCTGTTCAGGGCTCTGTCAGCTTCCCACAGGCTCCTCTCCACGGGGCTGTGCTGCGTGGTGTCCCCTGCCCACCAGGTCAGGCAGACAGGAGCTGCTCTGTGCTGCCACGAGCCCCCGGGCCACCGCGTGCCCCCTGTGCTTCTGCAGGTGCACCCCACAGCCCAGCCCCGGCCCATCTCTTCCCACAGTTAGCCAATATCAAATGGGGGGGAAAAAAAAAAATGGGACACGCTAATGTTTTTTAATATTTGATTCAAGTAAGGGCCAACAGCAAATTTTTAACCAGTTTGGTAAATTTGATTTTTGAAGGCTTATGGTTGTGCTCGCTCTAAGGTCTTGAATCTAAAAATTTATTTCTTAATTTTAATGATTTTAGTTATTTCAACTCAGAAAACCATTCCGTGAACTTAAAATTGAGCTCCCACCTGCAGAGATAGGAGTAAAAATGCAAGCCTTTTGTAGAATGAAGCATTTAGCTGAATGCTTTCCTCTGATACAGCATATACCTAAGCCCAGAGTACTGAAAGTATGCTCAGGGTGTACAGTAACATCAGCATTTCAGCTCCAAAAAAGGCCTCTGACCCTCCCTTTCACACCTGTCAGTTTCAGATCCAGAGAAATTGGCCTAAAGCTTCTTCTAACTCCACCTATTCAGACTGGCTGCAGGATCAGGCTCACATAGATACAACTGACAAAAAAACCCCCAAACCTTTATTCCACCAGATACTGCAAGAAAAACATGCTACATCTTGAAGGAAACCTGTCAATTCTGTTATAGGGCTTATTATCAAATAGCATCAAGAATAAAAGTGGATGGTTTTTGTCCCACAAAGGACATGGCAGTATCCTAGGTGTGCACTGCCTTTTCATTTTTTTCTCATCACAGAAGCTGTGCAGATTTATTTATTCATGCAGAACTTGGAAACAGTTAAACACAAATTAGGTTGCCAGCTAAGTCACTAGTAAAATGAAGACATGGGAGTCTACATCTATTTAGAAACATACAAATCAAATACTAACAGAGAATACTAGGAACAATATCTTCATCTCCCAGTGTTTTGAACCTCAGAGAATTTACCCTATTCTTTTCTGCTTTATAAATTCTACTCTTCCACATCCAGTATCATGGAAGTGTAGAATAGGTGTCTTCTCTTTAGGGTTAGTTGAAAACAAGCTCTCAAATCCAATTTGAGCCTTTTTTCTCTGATTGGTCCTACTTTGGGGTTGAAGCTTCCTTAGTTCAAAAATTTGGTAGTTAAAGCATTCTGCAATACACCCATACCACAGTGAAGATTTTATTTTTAAGGTTTAACTAACATTCACCAGCAGTTCCTACACCAGTGGAGTTTCAGTCTCTAGATGCTTCCAATCACTTAGTTTCATGGATTTTGAATACAGTCAAACTGGACATAATTTCCAATTAAAAATAAAATAATAATGTGAATTTCATATTCACATAAAACCAGTGACAAAAACAAAACAGGAAAATCAGAATAAAACCAGGCAAGATGCTGCCACTAAAAGCAATATCAAAATTTTTGCCTGACCTGGAAGTATTTTAAACATACCCATTTCATTTGATGTGTGCATGGAAGTATTTTCAGTACCACAGAATCTCTTTAAAGTTAATATAAAACTTGGAACCATTTCTAGGTTTCTGCACACACAGGGAAATATTTATACTCCTCTTTCTGCATTTGGCAGGGGAAGTCCTCAAGAACTATAGTTTGGCAAAAATGAGGAAACGTCACCCAAAGTATTGATGTTGTCAAAACAAAAGGGCCTAAACAAAAAAAAAAAAAAAAAAAATGGGCTGCTGCATAGAACACTAACATCAAACTGATTTTCCAAGTGCTCCATGACAAGCCAGATGGAGAGGAGAGGCCATGCCTTGTGCTCCATGGACTGGAATATCCAACATCCATGTCACTAGAAAATCACTGGAGAGTCTGACACTTCAAAAACTGCTCCTCTGCATGAACATCCTTTACAAAACAGTTATAAACTACTGCTTTCTCCTTAGGATTTCTGTTGTGCTTCTAAACTCACAGTACTTACTGTCATTTCAACTTTGTTTACCAGTGCTTGCCCCACAAGTAAGTCTACACCTGAAGAGATCTACAAGAAATACTATGAAGAATTTTAACAACCTCACCACTGATACATTATATTTGCCAGATGGACAGCATTCAGGTACCTTCTACTTTAGAAATCAGATCTGTCCATATTATTTGCTTGTTTTCCCTGACATTAACAGAATATATTTCATTTCCTAGCTATTTTGAAAACATACAGCCACAACTGTAAAGTCATAACATCAAGCGCATGCAATAAAGCATCTTTAAAGAAAACAGCAACACATTTTTAAAAGGAATACAAAAATCTAAGCTTACATACTTGGGGTTTTTTAGTTGTTTTTTGGGGGGTTTTTAAGCTACTCAGCTTTAGAATTTAAAACAGTAAACTAAGATGCAGAAGAAGGGCAGAGGACGTAAATACAAGTTAGGACAACAGGATGCTTTAACCTAAGGCACCTTGCACATAATCTTACACAAGCTAAGACTCTGCAGCAAAGTACTTCTAAGAGATCATAAAGGATTATGTCAGCATCATGCTACATTTCACTGAAATGCAGCCACCTCTGGGGTAAACACAAACATCAATTTAAAGAGCACATCCTCTGCAAAGTAGTTAAAAGAAATTTCCAAAATTGCAGTGACACAGCAGCAAATTGAACTTAATTGGCCTACCACGTACATCCTTGCAAGCCTCAGCACTGATTAAGTGTGAGAAATTTGTGTTTATTGGGCAGATTCCTGGGACAGCAGAAATGAACTAAATGATGGGGTTCAGTTGTGACTGTGTCATAAGCCACGGAGACATGAACATCTCTGAATCCAGGAGCACCTCCAGCTGTCAGCCTTTTCCAGGGCACACCCAGGGAGGGGATGATAATATTATCAGCCATGTATAGTTTGCCTGGGGAAGCTGCCCCAGGACTTTGGAACAGAATTAATTTATGATTGTCTGCATCAGATACCTGATGTCCAGGGCACAGAAGTGCAGAGGTATGTGCAGAAATACTAGGGCTGAAATGGGTATTGTATGACCCCTGTATCATTACCCTAAAAGCAAGCAAAAACCTAAAGGTGACCCTTGTAACCCCATTCCCCTCTGCTACACTGGGAAACCACCAGCACCCAACCCCTGGCACACCACCGTGCTAAATATTTATACAAAACTTCATTAGCAATTCAAGGAATGCAAATAGTAAGATAATTTGTAAATGTTCCTCCCAAATTTTAAAGCACCATGCAGCAGCACTATGAATTATATGGGTAAATCTGGACTACAGCTCAAGGAGAATAGACAATATGTTTACATAATTCTGTTCAGATCAATAAGGCTTGGATAATAACTAAACCCATAAAGACATAAAGAGACTTCAGGGAGCCTGCTTTTACTATTAAGGAACTGCCTTTGCACCTAATTTAAACATACAATAGACAAACTATTACAATTCTGGGATCCTTGTTAATTGTTTTGTTATATATTTAACATTTGTAATGGCTCTCACAAGTCCAAAATTAATAACTGATGATCCATTATTTGGAAAATCACCTGAAGTGTCTAAGATATGTAAAATTTGCCCATACAGATGTATTTTCTTTTTAATGACGTATTTTCGAACTGCCATAGAATCATCTTAATTTTCATGTCCAACATGTATTCTCTGAGATTAATAGTAAAGCATTAAAATCAATAGGATTAAAAATGCATAGATAAATAATACCTCTTACACTGCTCCCTGCTATTAGCAGTGTACTTTTAGCAGAGAAGTGTATTAAAAGGGGTAGGTTACAAATAAAATAATTACAATTAATCATAACTGTTTAATTATATATTCCATTAGGACTCTATAAAGCACACTTATGTACAGCTGAACTAAACCTAAAACTCCATTCTGTGTTAACCTTCCTATTTTTCAAGGTGTTTTTTTTCTTAAGTTAGTGCCAGGGTTAATTTACAGAACAGGACTCAGAGAAAGATACTCACCCCCTAAAAAAAACCCAAACAATTGTTCCCACACCCGATGTGCTCAAATTCTCCACAACTCCTGCAACCACAATCATTACTACAATTTTTGCACATTATAAAAGTAAAAAATTGCCACTGAGTATGATCTAGACGCTCAGCAGCCTTACATATTTTTTTGTTTTGGTTCTTCTCATCCGAAAGATTCCAGCTTTTATTCTTCCCCAGCTCAAATTATGTATTTGCTTATAGCAATCCGACTATATTTTCCTTTCAGGGCCTTTTATTGAGCTTTACCTCACACTCCAGGCAGTCACTTCCTCAGTATAGGAAATTTCCTGTGTTTGTGGCTGCACCTGCAGAGTTCCTGCCACTTGTCTCACTGGGACCTTCTGGACACCCAGCTCATGTCAGGGGAGCAAAGCAGCTCCTCACCTGCTGCCCTCAGGCAGCACCTGGAGGGTTTTTTTGGCAATCAGTCACTCCAGGAGCCATGCTGAGCTGCTTCTACTCAGGTTTCTTAGAGGAGGCCTTTGGGCCTTGTTTGAGACACCATCCCTGGAAGCACTGCTGATGTAAATCTCCCTAATCGCCAACCAGCAACAGGCAAATATTTTCTTCCTGTTTTCCTTCCCCACCCTTCTTGCTGCTGTGACTGGGGGAGAGGGGAGCCTCCTCTCTTCCAAGTCCTCCTCCAGCTCGGCTCTGGATTCCCACACAGACAGGACTGCGCCAGGGAACAGCAGCAGCAGCCCAAGGCGCTCCCTGCCGGGCTTACCCAGGTTTACAGGAGTTTCTAAGGCACGTGTGGTGGATTTTAACCTCGGAACACTTACAGGCAAAACAAAGCACTGCTGAGCAGAGCTTGCTCAGCCCATTCTGAGTGCCCAGCTGCTGGGCTCCCAGCTGGAAGAGGAGTCTGCACCCAGGAGATGGTGAGTGTTTGGGACCCACGCCTCAGACACGGACTACGCTGTCCTGGGCAGGGACACTCCACCAAACTCTCCCATGGTCCTGACTTTCAGCTCCTTCTATTTTCTAGGATAAAGAATCTCCTCAGAAAGGCTACAAAATTCAATTTTGTGACATTTTTGAAGGATCCTGGGATGGCTCTAACTTCAGCCATGCTACATCTTGAAAAAACCAATGAGCTACTGTCACACTGACTGCAGATTCCAAAGGGAAACACTGCACTGGATACACTCCATTTAAATTAACACATGCATTTTTCTGTTCAACACCATGGGCTGCAACATTTCTAACGTTCAAAAGAACCTAGAAGTTGTCTGATTATTCAGAGGATGTAGCGGAGCATGTCTTTTATATTTATTCTTCATAAACCTCCACACACATAGCAGTCCATCACATTCCAGCAAAAATATCTCAGTACAAACAAGATTGAAACAAATAGTCAAAAGGAACATCAAAGAGCAAAGCAGCAAGAGCTTGCTCTTCTAAAGTTATCAGTTTTCATCACTGAAGTGGAGAGATGAGAGACAGAAGAGGAAATGCCAGATGCAGCCATGTAAACCAAGCTATGGATCTGGGAATGTGAGATGGCCAACAAACACTGCAGTTAGCAGAGAGACAAGGACTGCTGACTGAAATAATAAATCTCTGTCTACTTTCTACTGTTACATTAAATATTGGTATTTATTCATGCTATCACTGCAGGTGGTTACAAGTTTATTCTAAAAAAAACTCAAAAAACAAAACCTCACCACCCCCAGCACCATGTTTAAGTGTTCAGACTATGAAATGTTTTACCTGAACTTTGGTTAAGTGTTGATCAAAGAACGTTTTACACAAAGAATGTTCATACATGAACCTCCCAGCTTTGAATTTCATCAGTGAAGAAAAACACCAAGGTCCAAAGCTGTCAATCAGTTCCTCACAAACAATTACAGCATCCCATGAAGCCAACACATACATTCACTATATACACAAGAATTATCACAGAGCACTCTAGGGTACCTTCTTGTCTAGTGCAATAGAATTATTTCAACATTAATTTTTTTACACATTATTAGTATCGCAAGAACACCAAAATTAGGGTCACATGAATCCCTAGACAGAATTTCTCATCGTAGATGTAAAAGCCAAATTTTCCAGCATGCACAAAAGATTCAACACAGTGTGGAAACTCCAGTCTCTTAGCACCCCCACATAGCTGAATCTCTGCTTCTGAATCTCTGTTGTTGCCTAAATCAACATAACAAATGGTCTGCAATTTGCATTCAAAATTTTATGATCATTTTAAACAGTTCTCCCTCCTCCTTCCATTAAAGATGAAAGTATTTAAAATCTACCACACAGCTCTTCTCCTTAAACTATGTTCATCTATAACCTGGGGCTGGCGAGATGAAGAAAAGCCTGCAGAAAGTGCAAAGTTATGACACGTTTCCCTGTGCAGCCATTTAAAGGTTCAAATATAGCACTTCATCCATTTTAATAACAGCTTCAGGAAATTGAAGTAAAAGTAAAAAAACCCTGTGCAACTTTTAAAATTGAACTCTCTCATAAGCTACAAAACATTACTATGAAACAGCTGTGCTGCTTTGTCCAAGCACCACTCCCTTTCCTCCTTTTCAACAACCTAAATAAAACCAAAAATAAGGATAAAAAAGAAAATAGAAAACTGACACACATTACATTTCCCTTACTTTTACCCTTGGATTCCCTTTGTACTTTACAAGTTACTAGTGACTACTTTCTCACCTAAAAACAGCATTCTCCTGTCCTGAAAATGACCATGTAATAATTGTGTTAAATTTAAAGCTCCCCAAAACACAATGATAGTTTTTCTTTTACATTCACAGTACAGCTAAAATAATACAGCAGACCTGATTTTCTCCTGCATTTTAATGGGGAAACAATCTACTAAGAGAGCAGATTAAAAGAAACGCTCAGGGGAAATGGTGAGGACAAACACTCCTCCTGAGCTTCACCTTCACACAGAACTGATAAAGCCTGGGGGCTCCCCACACAGCTGATCTAACCTTGCCCCCAGCCCAGTCCCCCCAGCATCCCCCCAGCCTGCCTGAACTGGGGGCTGCTGGCACAAACAGTAGCCAGGGAGCCACTGGGCACAGTGGTGTGGCCAACTCTGCCCCACAGCCCAGCTTGGGGCTGCTGCTCCCCAAAGGAAGAACAGTCTAGAAAATACACAGGAAAATAAACTCCCCCACCCCCAAGATGCTACAGAGAAGTCCAGATTCCTGAGCTTCCTCATACATTGTGTGACAAGGAAACTCTGCCCCACCCGAGGACTTGAGCCCTGGCTGTGGATAACTGGGTAATTGGATAATTGGATAATTGGAAAATTGCCACCAGCTGGCACTGCCCAGTCACATCTGTACCACTGCCTGCAAAACCTCCAGACCCAACAGAGTGTGGCACAATTATTTCCACTGCAAATACCTGTGACCCAATAACAGTCCATCCCAGAAAACAGGTGAGAAGAAATACTAAGAAAGCAAGTCAATTCAATTAGCATAAAAATTCTGTTTGCTTCATCTGCTACATCAGTGCTTTACAGCAAAGCCAAAGATGGTTCTTCAGGTAACAGAGATGAACCTGGTTGTCATTTCCAAGTGTGCAGGGGGTTAAAATATTTTTTTTTCCAGATGAATGAGAAGTAAGAATTCAGCATGTATATTTTGCAATATCCATAATTTATATAGCATGATTTGATAGCATGAAATGTGAGGCCAGGTGAGCCTTATGTCACTGCTGTGCATGATGGAAGCCACGCAGGACAGGCCCAATGCCACCAGCACCATGCTGATATCTGTCCCACAACCAACCTACTGTGGGCTGTCTGCCATGTACCAGCTTCTGAAAAGGTCCCAGGTGCTGTCATGGAAATGTAAGATAAAGATTCTTTACCTGACTTATATTTCTGCTTGGATGAACCAAGCAGAATGGTCCCATTTGCTTCAGAATTAAACCAGTACTGAAGACATGGCTTGAGCCCTCTGAAACAGTGATTTTGCAATAGGGAGGTCAACACAGTTTGTGGATGTTGAGGTTCTCCAACTCTTAAGCCAGAATGATTTTCTATATTGCTACAAATACTTAACAGCTCCCTGGAAGATTAAATTAATTTCTCACTCCTCAAATATCCATGTGTCATGTACCTTTGGCCTACTCTGAAAAGAGACAAGTATACTTTACAGCTTCCAGACAGGACACACACTAGCATATTTATTTCATTTTTAGAACTGCAGTGAGCAAACATAAATTGAAAAAAGCCTGAATATTCTAAATAGTCTTCATGGGTTTAGTATTTTTACATTTTTACACCTCAGTGACATTTGTTGTGTGAGAGGAGAAAACCCCACAAGGTGATCACAGCTGGAATCATTTCACATCATCACAGCAACACTTTGTTAAGTGCCTCTGAATCAGGTAAGCAGGGGGCTCAGATGGCTGGCTAAGGCAGTGCTATTGCTGTACAAGTGATCCTAAAGGTGTAGATGATGTTCTTCATTTCATCTACTCTTCCTGCATGCTTGCCCTTTAGCACACAGACTAAGTGCAGTTTTGTTTTGTTTGTTGCTGTTTTGTTGCTGTTCTCCTGTTTGGGTGCAGGACAGGTTCTGTGGTGCCTCCACAACAAATTCCTCACAGCTCTCTCCAGCTCCCATGCCTCTGTGAGCAGGCTGGAGGGAATCTCCAGTATGTACACAGGGTTATGTGCAGACAACAAGGGGGCATTTGTAGGAAAGGCCTGTTGGTGGTTAAAGCAATACCTACAGATTTGTCCACACTTGCACGCCCCTTCCTCATTGTGTCAGTCTGAATGCAGCCAGGGAAAAATCAAGACAGTTCTCCTAAATTTTTGTACCACAGCCCCAAAAAATACTCTTGCTTAACAGATCAGTGCTTTTATACTGAGAGCAATTTTGTGTACCTCACTGCAGCTCTACCTTTAATGATGGTTTGAAGGAAGATAGGTGAATGCTTGTCTTTGCATTCATTGTGTACACAGGCTAAATGAATTTAGCTTGAATACCAAGTTAAAAGATATACCTCTAAAATATACATGGTGTCCTTCAGATGACAAATAGAGCAGTGTAGAAAGGCAGCAATTTCCAATGAATTGCCTCTAAAGCAGACAGTTCTGGCACATATGAACAAACAGGCCTCGGTCTCTGATGGAGCTTAATTTGCTTTTGCTTACTGCTAACTCAATTTCATAGCAATGATTTATCCCACCCTCAGAAATGTTCTGTTGAGGAAAAAAAAAAACATGCCTTTTGCCATCCGAAAACACCAGATTACCTCATCTGTACAGACAGTCCTTCCTCACAATTCCTTATGCAAAGACTAGGTAGCTCTTTTCTGTGTAGCATAAAAAGGGCAGGTGCCTTTTCACAACATGGAAAAAGCTCTCACTTTTGCACCTGCCTTAATTCAGACATGAAATCACAGAAAAGAGACTGTTAACAGTCTCTTTAAAATATGAATTGCTACATCAGTGATGTCATCAGTGACTGTCAGGTGTTGAGGGTCAGAGCAGGATGAAGAACTTTTCTCCCACACCAGGAACTCCTTGGCACAAAGGACAGAGTGCTCAAGCAGAGCCTGAGTGCTGGAGTCTAACCTGGCCATCTAACATGAAAAGTTAAGCAACTCTTTGTTGACAGTCATTATTTCCATATGTTTTGGACGATACAGAATGCTCCAGTTCCTAGCTGGAATAATTGCTCATACTCCTGTATTTCTCTGGCCTCGTGGCAGCATTGCAGGAGCTGTGTGTCACAGGACACCGTGCTCTCATCCACACAAGCCCTGAGCTTTGCCTCCCCGGGGCACGTTTGCATGGGGAGGATCACCACGAGGAAATTGCCAGAATGATCTGAGAGCAATTCATCAGCTCGGAGCTGTTAGCACAGTGCTTTTGTGACTGCAGAGCTCAGTCCAGCTCTGAATCAGGGCTCTATTCCTACCTCGGGCTAATAAAACATACACACACTTCCAATGCAAATGGAAATGCTGACAGGGGAAAATATTGATTTTATTTTAACCCTTGCTCCAGTTCATTTAGTGGGAAATAACCCTATGCTGAACACATGCCCCAAACTTTGCCTCTCTAGGTTCTGTCTGTCTAAATTAATGTCCAGTGGCAGCTACACAGCTTAGATCAGGCCATGCCAACACACTCATTTAGGATTTTCCACAGCCCTTTGCTTAAGGGCTATCCCCCCTCTGCTATGTTTTGTGGAGGAAAGAAAACACAGGTATTGTGGGGAACTATGTGATGTGAGACTCCTCTGTACCTAAGGACTCCTGCCTTTTCATGCACTTACAACTTAAAGTAGACATTCTTATTATTTTAATTTGGTTGAAGCAACCAAACAAATACCTTTCAACTGATAAAGGGATGTGGGGAAAAACCCTCCCATTATTCAAATCTGTTTCCAAAAGTGATGGTAGAGATACTATGAAGTCACTTCAAAAAGTCCAGCCCATCTTTTGTAGCATTTGTTAAACTTGGATTTATTCCTATGACCAGTTAGAGGAACTTTTCAGTTTGCTGCCTGTCAAGCATGGTTTTGGTAGAAACATCACTGTAAACACAAAGGCTGAAATTTCCAAAGCCATACAGAAACCTGGACTGAATATTTTAAAGCTACTTATTGTCCCTCAGGGTAAAATTCTTTCAGGAAGCCAACAAGAGTTTTAATGCACATAACTGCCTCTGGCTATGCTACTACTCCTTCAAGTTAAAATGGTGACATTTCATTTAAACCCATAAGATTTTGTGATTTCTGGCCTAAAGTGGTCATACTAACAATGACTTGATTTCATGACAAGAAACATAATCTAAGATGGCACAAACACTAAAAACCTTTAGTAGTCCTATTTATATTGAGTAGGTTAATTGACCTTTTTATCATGCATTAAATGTAATACATATTTCATATTATTTCAAGTAAAAAGTTTCAGGAAATGAAAGCAGATATCTGCATTTTTAATTACACTAATGTGCATTTCAGTTCTGCCTGTCAGAGCACAATTAATTCAGAAGGGTCTGCTAGAAGATACAAATAATAATCCAAAGACTAACAGAGTGGTACCTTAAGTAAGGGCAGATAACCATAATTTGGTTAATTGGAATGCCTGTTTATGCAGAAAACTGGACTCTTGCCAAGGCTGTACCTTTATAAAAGCAAATATAAATCTGCTGGAGATCCCTCTGTAGAGTAAGAACAGAATGATGGGGTAAAGATGCTTGGAAATGAATTTCTTCAGGAACTCTAGGAAAATGCTACAGCAAGCAGGAGATGTCTGAGAGGCCAGGATATGGGGACTTCTCTTTTGTCATCCACTGATTCTGCTTGGCTTGTACCTATGCATCAGATATGCTCTGTTTTGAAAAAGATAGTGTTTAAGGTGATTTGGCTGCTTGTCACAGGCTCCAGGGAGCCCTTAGTCACTGATGTGGTGATTTCCTGTGTTGTTCCCTGGGAAACAGTGATGCAGCCTAGAAATTATGACAATCCTGTGGTTTGTCTTAGAAGATAAGTAGCATATCGAAAACTTGAGAAAATATATCTAATTCAGTATTCTTAAAATACAGTGCCATTTCTCAGAGAGAGGTGCAGGGCCATGGGGACAGTGTTCTGCAATCCAAGTATCTTCATGATATTTTGTTAGAAGGCTTTTTACATGTGAAAAGGGGGAGAGGGAACAGTTGGTCTTATCAGATTTTTAAAACCTTTTCTCATTCCATCTCCTTGTTATTCTACCAAAGCAATTTATTATTTTTATTGCTATTGTTATTATTTGGGGGAGGGTGGTACTTCAGTTTCCTACAGTGTATTTAAACATGTGCACTGGGAAGTGGGACATGTTAGAAAACAATGAATGGCTTATCCTAAACATCTGTTCCATGTGAAAGATTAAGGAAGTACTAGAGCCAGTTAAAAGCTTCTTCACAAAAACTCCAGCTCCTCCACTAGGTCACTGAAACCTTCCACTGCATAAACTATAACATTTAATAAATCACACGTTCCATGTGAGGAGGTGGGTGGAGACAGGGACAACACACCCTGATGTTTATGTGGCAACAGAGACTGTTTATTCTCCAGCCCCTCTTTATAAAGGACATTTGAAAAACCCTGGAGAGCTCATTGGTCTGACCTTTCATGCCCCCCAGATCCCAGACCAGTGATATGTCTGTAGCTTAGGAAGGACCATAATTGGCTGAGGTTCCTGTCAGTCAACCCAGGGGCCATTTTATGGAGCTGGCTGGGTTTATTTACAGCCAAATTAATTGCCCAGTACAAGCCAGCTTGTACTGTGATATAATGTGACATCAAAAAACAAATGGGAATTTAGATTCAGGCCCTAATTCATGGTCTACCTGAAGGCCTTCTCGCAGCCTGAAAACTAGTCAGGGTATTAATACCTCTTAAATGGCCACACTGCTGAAGTTCCTACATTTTCTCTAATTCTTCTTTGCTTTCAACTAATGTCCTCTTGTAAATGTCAGCCTGAACATTTACAAGAAGATAGTAGTGTACTATTCAATGAGATCTGTATCAATAGAAACAAAAGGAAAAAATCCTTCACTTCAACAGAAAAAAAAATGGTGTTTTTCACAAGTCTAATTAGAATGGTATCAATGTTTTATCTCTTCCCTCTATATTCACTTCACCATTTTATTGCATCTTTCTATTTTTGCTTGATTTTTCTCCTAATTAAATTTATTTTCTGTTTTATCTTTCAGCTACATCTATAATTTACAATCTTTCATTCCAGAAGCACAATTTCTTTGCCTTTCTCTATTCTCTTCTGTCAGGTTTAGAATTAGAAATCATAAGAAAAGGGGAAGGAGTATAATGACAATATCAGGCAGATGATTTATCATGAAGATTTTAGGCTAATAGGCCATGTCAAAGCCTTTAAGAAAATGTATGAAACGCTGTCTGTGTTTTAGTGAGTTCCAAATGTTACATTAGAAAAATTATGACAGGTGATAATTGACAATATTAGTATGGTGATAAAACTAACTGGAAATAGGACAGTGTCCTTAAAGCTTACACACTAAAAACCAGAATTCAGACAGAAAATAACCTGAGCTACTTGAGACTCGCAGTCAACAAGTCAAGTTTCCTTTGTTGTTACAAGTTTTTTTGACTCTATCCTCTGTATTCAATGCAAAAATAGGACAGGAAAAGCATACAAGTCAGACTTAAGAGTGAAGCCTCTCAGTCTCTCCAATGATACAGGGCATTGCCAGCAGAAGCTTTTCTCAAAGATGTTCCTGTGAGGAAAAATCTCCTGCAATGCTTCAAACAGAGCTGAACCAGCCAATAGCTCCAAGTCTCCTGCCATGGACTTCAGGTGGGATACAGAAAACTTTTATCCCTGAGTATCTTACTGCAGGTGTTTGGCCTTCATCCCTTGATTTTTCTGGTAGCTCCCAATAAAGGATTATCCATTCAGTAACCCACTGAATGAACACAACGTGTGAGCAGCTGGAGAGTGTCTCAGTGGCTTTATTTAAAGGTAACTTCATCTCCACAAAAGGGAGAGGAATAGGGCATCCAGGCAGAGTCACTGCCAGCTGCATGGAGATGCTGTGCTCTGGTTCTTCATTTCTCTGAAGCACAGACAGTTTGATGGTGTACAGGAACATCTGACAGGCTGGAAAGCACTGGGTTAATAACTGCAGCTCAAGTCTCCAGCACCAGACTACAGCAGATTTAGAGCTTTACCCATGGTGATGTTTATCAGAGCCCTGGGAAAAGAACCCAGAAGTGTTTCTCTTCCTCCTCCTGCAGCACAGGACAATATTTTGCTGAGATCACACAGACATCTCTCACCTAAACAACAAGATGCCAGTGCAGGAGCCCCAAAAGCTGTGAGCACTCCAGTGATGCAACTTATTTCTGGGACTCTAAAATGTCTCCACTCAATAAAGAAAGGCTGATATGCCTAATTTTTCTAAAGCAGAGTAGTTCATCCTTTTTCCTGCTTTAATTTCAAGTATTGTTATTCTATCATTCAGTGTCCACTGCCCAGCCTAATGTAAAATTATGAAGTCTAAAAATATGGCAGAACCCATCAATCTTCTCACTTGTATTTTTATGAATTTTTGAATTTAAAATGAATTAAATGCTCATATTAATTTAATGATCTCATAAAAAAGAATTTAATACTTTTTCCAAATTAATTAAATCCCGCTGAACTCATCTGCTGCCATATCAGCAAGGCTTCAAAAATTCCTAAAAGCAGCTGACAGTCCTTGTAAACAATAGCTGTTCCTCATAAGACCACATTAAGCTATCTATTCCAGCAAAATCAGAAGCATGAAATAATTTTTATGACAAAAGTTATTATTTAAACAGAATTATCATGCCAACATTTTTTTTACCAGTGGACTCTCTCACTTAGCTTGTTTCTATTCTTACAGAGTGTCTAGCAAATTAAGGAAGATCCTGACATTCAAAAGATCTGATGTTAAAATATTTGGCTTAGCAGATATGAGGAATATAGTAAAAAATTCAGTGGCAAACCTAAAAAATAGATCACAAAGGATTAGTTCTCAATAGTTGTTACAATATGGCATTCTAATGACAAAATAAACTATAGATAAACAGAATATATAACAATCACAATCTCTGCCATTTATTCTTTAAAAAGGTGTTTTAAAACTGGGTATTCATTCAATAAACAGCTTTGATGAAGAAGGAACAGCTAAATCAAGCCCTACGTCTGGCTGCATCAAATATTTAATTCTGGTAACACTGTAAAGTATGTCTCTATGGAAATGTTTATATGAATGTACCCACTCTCTGCAGAAAGGTCACTAGGAGAAACAAAAATCTCAGGGAATGTGGGGAACTGCTGAGGCTGCTGTGATGTGTGGGCTGCCTGTGGATCTGCTGCAGGGCTGGCCAAGGCCAAACACCCTTGCCATGATCCCCCTGCATCCATACAGAAATCCTATGGCTTGTGTCCTTACCAAGGATAAGAAGAACACAAAAAGGCAATCCTTAAACTCAGAAATTTAAAAACTGCCCAACTACAGACAAAACAAATAAGCTTTATTTATTGGAATTTAAAAAATCTATGAAAAGCAATTACTACACTTTTTAAATACTAAAGGCTCACTGCACTCTTCCCGTGTTATGAATCTTACAGCACTTAATAGTTCTGAAGCACTTCTCATCAGGGAGCTGGTAGTCATCAGAATCTCATTACTCAAGCAGGCAGCATCCTGATTGCTATCATCCACCAATTTACTAAATCAGATATGAAGATTCAGCCAACCACTATCATGTAAGCCCTCGGGGGAAAGTAGGCTCACTATTTACTATATACAGAAGAAATGCTGCTTTTTTTCCCCCTTGTATAAAATATGTAAAGGTTTCTGAGCCAAAGATTTTTAATGCATTATAATTTACAAGCAACTGGGCTGGCTAGCAACTGTCAGAAAGATTAGACACTTACATAGTCATAATGAAAATCTAATCAATTCCCCAAATAGTATCAATTAATTTCAGGAAGAGTTAAGAAAAACTGTAAAGATTAGCCAAAAAATATATATCTAAAGTATAAGACAACATAAAAGAATAGAAAATAGAAGATTATGAAAGGTATTATTTAAGTCTATTCATAGGAAATTACTTTAGCTACAGTTAAGAGTTATGAATAAAGCACATCTATTAAAGTCACGCTGACAAAGCCTGAGACTGTGAGGCATACCTACAGCCAGTAGGAAATATCCTGGAGGGGTTCTGAACCTGGATCTGAACCTGAAACTTTGCCCCATGGACTGGTTTACAGGGCTTCTCATGGCACCAGCAATTCACTGCTGTGCTCCCTCTGTATGCCTTACACTGAGCCCTGTTTTTAAAATAACTCAGTTTCTTACCATAGTGCATTAGAACTTTAATTGCTCAGTGTTTGCCTTCCAACAGCAGCTCAGTGCAACATCCAGCCAGCCCTTGTTCCTCACTCCCTGTGCATTTCTCCTCTTCTGTCAGCCACCACCACTTACACGTGGTCTGGCTCTTAGGGAAACATACCTAAAGTAAACACAACATATAATTCAGAAACTTTTTCTAATCAAATGCAGTAATGCAAATCCCATTCTCTAAAGTCCAGATAAATGTAAGAAATTCCAGAACTGCCAGGTACTAATTGCTATCCTAAGGACAATATCCCTGTTACAGAGCCTCAAGTCTTTTGTCTCATTACTCCTTAAATCCTGCAGGATAACCACTTGTGATTCTGGCAGGATCTGTTTGAACCTCGCTCTGTTCCTCACCAAGTCTCAGCACATACTCAGAAGGAATCATCCTCCTCTTTGTAGAGCAGAGATTTTCAACGACACACAAAAAATTGGTTTGTCTTGAAAAAAAACCCCTCAGCCCTCAACAACTACTGGTTTTCAAAAGAGCTGATTGAAATGAGAACTGAAACTGTACAGAGGGATCAAAATTTCCCTGTACGTGTGGCTGGACATCTCCTGCATCTCCCTCATTTCCCAAAAAATTCTGCTTCTCAGAGCAGGACTTGCAAATGCAATCCATTTTGTCATCCAATGATGGATACTTTGGTCACCAGGGCAAGAGATACCTATAGTGCAATCCCTGCTCAAATTAAGAGAGAAAATGTAAATCAGAATTCAGGCAGACATATAGATGCCCTGATGGCACGCTGAGTTCTTTGCTATTGGCAGAAATTCTTGCCTTTACATGGAGCATCATTCTTTATTGGACAAAAAAAGGAAAGGGAAAAAAAAAAGGTTTGCAGAATAAATGCCAATTGTGAATTGCCTTGTCCCACTGAAGGGCTCACATCCAGTGCTATAACCCAGTGCCTCCTTTGGCAGAGAACCATCATTCTACCCCTCAGAAAAAACCTCATCCTAAACAACATGCACAGACCCAGTGGACCAGCAGCAAATACAACACCTTTGAAATAGGATACAGAGCTGTTCTCACTCTGGAAGACCTAAAAATAAAGACATTTAAAGAGTCTGACACTTGAAAAATAAGCGCAGTGAAGCTGATGTGCTCAGTTACACAGGGCACTAAGAGCACACCATGCCAAAGATTTCTGCTGCCAGAAGCTTCTCTCTGAATATTGATAAACTCCAGACCTTTCTCATCTTTAAAGACCTCAACAGATTTAACTATACCTGAGAAGGACCCAAAGATAGCAGAGAAAACCATATCTCAGTCACAGTCAAGAATTTGGGGGCATACCTGGGCTTTCCCTTGCACACAGAGCACAGAGCACTCACCAGCCATGGTTTTAGTATCAGGGAATTAACAGTAAAATACCTGTAAGCACAATATTTACTTTTGGAAAACCTAGGCAAAATGTAACATTCAAGGCATGTACTGTGTTACTGAATACACTTATACAGGTTAAGAGATTTTAACTTTTAAGTTGCAAAGGAAAGACTGATGTGGCTTTTCTTTCCTATTTACATTTCTATTTGGTTAAAGTATTCCAGGCAGTTTGTCTTGATTCAAAACAGGGGCTCCTCAAAAAGACAGATTAACAGCTGTCATTACAGAATGACAAAATGGGACCAACACAACAAACAAAACAGAAGAGAGTTACATTAAAATTAGAGTACCCACCAGAGAAAAACAGTGTAGATGGAGACATGCATGACATTTTATAAACTTCAAAACCAGAAGAATAGTATCCATCTTAAGGACAATCAATTAGATGTTAAAACATCCAAACAGTCTTTCCTAATGTGGTGTGTTATCTGGGAAACTGGAANTATCCAAACAGTCTTTCTTAATGCTTTACATTTTAGGCGGTGTGTTATCTGGGAAACTGGAAGCAAAACTGAGAGAAGGATGCAGTATTTATATTTTTTTTCCCATTTCTTGTGATGTACGAACAACAATTTTCAGGGAAAAAAAAAAACCTGTTAAAACAGCAAGACTTCAAACTACTATTTCTGTTCTTGTCATGGAAACTGCATTGCTTGACACCATACTGGAGACTCCCTGCCATATGCTTTTAGCCCCTTTTAATAGAGTGGATTTCAAACCCTTCATAAAATCACCAGAAGCTGGCTGAAAGTATCTCTAAGCTGTATCTCTAACTGTAAGTATCTCTAACTGTATCTCTAAGCAAATATATTTCCAAACCTTTTTCAACATCTATTTAAAAGTTTCTAATGATAGAAATGCCAAAAGTTCCTAACTCTGCTAGTCTAATAGTTAATGATCGTTAGCACACTACAGGATCTCATGAAATAAAAATAAATAGCAATGGATCAGAAGTTCTCTTGCTGCAATTTCAAAGTACTGCTCTTTCTTCTAGTCCTGGCAAGTAGAGAAGCACATTCCTACCTTCCTCCTATCAACCCTTTAATGCACGTGAAAACTCCTTTGTTCCAGCACTCCTCTCTTGCAGAGATCAAATAACCCAAATTCCTTCTAAGGTCCCTCCTTGGGATCTCTGCCCATGCTTCCTACAGTGTAGCATGACTGGGTGTGCACACAGGAAGGAGCTGCTAACAAATAATGGGCATAGCAAGAAGTCAGGAATCCCTGTGCTTACACACAAAGAAAGGTAAAATTGCTGGAAAATCTAATTATTAAAAGCAGTCTTCTCATGTTTTATCTTCTCTGTGAAAATTATTTGGAGACAGTCAAAAGTGAGAAGATTTAATCCTATGAACGAAGCCACATTGAATTTATTTTAAAAACCCCTTTGAACAGCAGCCAAGGGACTTTTTCTTGGCCAAGGAGGGTTCACCCAGTGGAACCAGTGGCCTAACCGAGGAGCAGCACAGGCATTTGATAACTTATGATCTTGAAATCAGAGTGAATTTTCAGGCACACGAAAGTTAGACAATATGGCAAGAAGGCATGACAGTACGGCAAGAAGGAGCAAAGTTATCAGAGATTCAAGTCCAGTGGGAATTTCAACAGGATGCTTTCACCACCAGGTCGTGTTCTGTACACTCCTCTCAGTTAAATTCCTGGTAATTAAATGAGATTGGTGGAATCAGGAATGCTTGATTGGTTCTATTTGCTTGTCCTTACAAAAAGATTCCCCTGACTCCAAGCACGAGCGTGCTGGTATCTGTTTTCTTTGGACATGTTGGTATTTCAGCCAAGTGCCACCAAGGAGATTGATGACAAAGGAGAACCTTTGCCACCTCTGACAAGCATTTTACCCTGTGAACATTTAATTGCACTCCCAGAACTGTTTGTGGGCAGATGTAATCATCAATAAAACCTTGTGGTAACAATAACATAACAATCCTGATCACAATCCTCTCACCTGATTTGACTTCATTACTTTTCCACTCCCACAAATTCATTTCAGAGACAAGTTTAAAGGAGGATTTTAATGCATTGGCATTTGCTCGTAACTTAAGCAGCTGAGCAATTCCTAATTTATGTAGCTATTGGAAAAACATTAACTCTGAAAGAGCTGTATAAAATTTGAAGTTGGATTTTATTTTCCAACAACAACGAAGTACCATTTTCACAGATTACTGTAATTGATCATTTTTTCACCTGCTCATTTGTGGCCAACTCTGAAATTCTTTGCAACCAGTGTATTTTTGATTGAACAACAGCACTAAACATTTTAATTCAATGTTTTAGACCATTAGACAACAAAACAATTACAAAAAGAAACCTTTATTTAATACAAAAGGGAAAAATGATTTTTGCATAAGTATAAAGGAGTTAGTTGATAGATTAAAAGTATTTTTATTAGGCATGATATAGATTCACCAATAGGAGGTCAAAACCTGCAGGTTTCTAACTAAACTCAGTAACCAAGAACTTACTTCTGCATTACTAAAACATGTCTAGAGTGTATTAATATTACAGCTATCAGTTCTTAAATGAATGCACAGTTATATACCTTTATTTTGTATTGAGGCACTTAATACTCTGAGAACTGACAAAATGGATTTATAATCCCTATTACTTTTTGACATCTCTCATCCATATGTTTTATGCAAAAATACTCAATGCTATTGATTACTTAATGAAAGCATTTATGTGAATGTTCAGAAATATCCTAGAGTTAAGGACCCCAGCTATACATTTCATGAAGATGAATGTGTTTAGTTGTAAATCCATCTGCATTGCTTCACACATTCCATACATAAAGATAAAATTATGAACCAATAAAGTCAATAAAATTTGCTCTGTCAAATTTTTAGCAAGAATGAATATACACATTTAAACACTAATAATTCCTGGAAGCATTTTAAGCAAATAGGTTATAAAGAGCTAATGCTGAGAGTACCTAGAGAACCAAGTTCAAGTAAGTGAAATTCATTTGATTCTCTGCATGCCTGAGAAGGTCAAGGTAAGATTACATAAGATTATATAAAGGTACAAAGTTTATTGGCTGTGTGCAAATGTCACTTTAAAACAAAAGAGGAAAAAAAGCAGTATATTTAAAGAATTCTCCTCAGTACCTTTCAAGAAATAAGGAACCTCACCTTGCCAACCCCTGAAAGGTCTCCAGGTAAAGAACTATGAAGATCTAAGTATAAAAGCAAAGAAATCAGCATCTTAAACTTTGGCATTTTTTAATTCCAGCAAAGTGATTCCAATTTGTTCTGAACATTCATTTATATATCTACAGGAATATTAAAAAAGGAGAGACCAACCTACAATGAAGCTGAGATATAAAATGTCTGTAATTTTAAATCAGACATGAAGATAAAAAATGGTAGAGCAAAACTCTGGGTGTTTAAAGCCTCTCTTTTGTTTTAAGGCTTTTATTTTTATTCATTATTCACTTATTTCCAGCAGCATAGGATATCTTCAGGATCCTACTCCTTCTTCAAATTAAGAATGCTAATCGTACTGAATTTTGATTAATACTTGTCAGGGTTTATTCTGCTGATGGTTATTTTCCTATGTTGGCAGCTTGATAGATATTGCCATGCACATTTAAGTAAAATAATTAACTGAACTGATTTTCCTCCCCTCTGGAAGTAATTTTGTTTATATGCTTGCTCTCCCCAAATCGTAGCCATAAATGGAAGCATTCCATTTATCAAAAAGATTGGCCGCTATGAATTGTAAAATTAAATATTTAGACATCTTCGTAGAATGGATTAAATGTCAACTGTGTCATCTAATACCAGGAAATATCTATTAAAAATACATTTGATAGTAGATATTTTCTCATAACACTAAAAACGCTGGGAAACAAAAAATTCTTTGAGTATTGCCAAATTGAAAATCATGCATAATTCAGCACTCAAATTGAATTTTAATCTTTTCATAATGCTTGGGGAAATATTTTATACTTACGAAAACTAAGGGAGATAGAGAACATTACAAACCAAATAAATGGTTTTATGTTCAGGCAGAAATGATAAAATAGCTAATAGAAATAGATTATTTGAAGCAGTGAGAGGCATAGGAAGCACCCTGGACATTACAGATTCACATCCAAGTTCACAGGACTGTTGAAGGAAATTAAAAAATATGAGGAACTCAGGGAACTTTTCATCCTAAAAGGGAACAGTGAAGCCCTTTAGGAGCTTAAACAGAGGAAAAGCTGAAAGCAGCAGCTGCCCATAAGCAGAGGCTGCTGCACTTTCCTCTGATGATGCTTAGAGTCCTCCCTAGGGACAATTCCCCTCCCTGCACTGGGTTATTGCACAAACTGCTCTCCAGTGAAATCCTGCTTGTCTTCCATACCCAGGCACTAAGGGGGCTCTCAGCTTGACAGCTAGGAGGGACAGCACTTCCAAAACCACTGCCTTTTGGATTGGTAGAAGGATCATCACCACCACCACCACCAAAGCAATCGAACATCATTACAGTTGGTTTCAGCACCAAGAAGAATCCCACAGAAAGAACCAGCACTGGCATGACATTCCCACTCTGAAAACAGAGTTTCTTTAGGGATGTAATAGAGATGCTCTTCTTAAATTTACAGCTACTGATTCCCCAACATGAGTGAAACTCCCACAGAAGCATCCCAGGATACACGTAAAGGACTATTTGACTCTTGAGCAATCCCTCACAGCTGGCTCAACAGGTCTACAAGAAGATATTTGTAAAAGGAAAAAAAAAACCCAGGTGTCACTACCCCACCCCCTTCAAAACACTGGGAAAACACCTGCTCTACAGGACCTTCTTCTCCTGTTCCTCCTCATTTTTCATAACTAGGAATAAGTATTTGTTTTCATTCCTTTAGGTACTTTGGTACTGTAGTCTTGAGCTTCTATCCAAAGCAATTCCTCAACATGTGAGGTGAATTTTTAGCAGCAGGGAAGAGCATCTACCCCTTCTGCAAATTTCAGGCCCAGGTGTCTTGGAGGACTCTGATGTGCAAATAAACTTTTTGTACAAGTTGAGTCTTTGGGAAGAGGTGGGAACTCAGTCCCTGCGTGCCCCAGAGGGCTGAGCTAAGCACTTAAATACTGGTTTGTAGTGAACAATGAACTTCCAAACCAGGAGAACTATTTCATTTACAGTGCCCAAGATTTCCATGCCAAGCAGTCGCCACTCATCCTGATGCAAATCCCAGCTCAGACTTTCTTGGATATTACTGCTGGCTGCAGCAGATGGTTGCACACTTAGAATTAGTAATTAGTCATGAGAAGAAAACAGTGGGGGGGAAAAAAAAAAAAAAATAAAAGGTTGTTTCTCCATTACTGTTATTTTTGCTAATTTTCAGCCACACTGAAGAGTCTGGTCTCCTGGCAGTGATAAAGATTGGCTGTTTTTCTGCAGCAGTTGATTCATTTTGCTTTATAGGTAACTGGATTTTGTTTGATAGTCAATTTTTCAATTCTTCAAGGGCTAGAAATTAGGAAGATAAGGTCCATCAGGAAGGTTAGTCCCTATTTACTGAGCACAGGACGGCTATGCCTTAGAAATATAGCATTTTTACAGGGGAGACTGGGAAAAAAGCCAAGGAACTGCTGTCAGCATTTCACTGAAAGAAATGAAAAGTAGATCCAGGACTTGAGTCATCATTAACAGAGCAGTAGGTTCAAACAGCTCTTTAATATTTAATTCTGTATGTATAATTTTAAATCCATTACACTTTTGATATTTGCAGATCTAACAGTCATTTATTTGCTGCAATAACATGGCCATAATCATGAAATAAAAGATGCAGTGCTATTCCAACAAATCCAGAGAGGGAGGGAAGGTTGGTTGGGAATTTTGGCTCAGATGGAATTCTTGGCTGTTTCTGTTTCTCAGTAGCAGGTGGATGGTCAGGTTTCCCCAAACAGCACTATTTTGTGTCACACATTTCACACCGACCAAAAATGAACACTGACATATTTTATCATTATCAGGTTTTCCTCATTAGTGTCTAAAACATGAAAACTGTTTTATTAATAAAGGAAGCAATTACTTCCCCTTGGAAACCAAGAGACACTTTATTTAAATCAGCCCCAGAACTGAGATATTGCAGCTGTCCACTCTTTCAAGCAATCAGATCTATTAACAAGAATAAATTTAAAAATATATGTTTCCTATGCTTGTCTCTGAAAAAAAAAGGATTCACTGACATCACAGAATGTAGCATATTAAACTTGTCACTCTTATAGTAAAGATGAAGCCATTAAATAATTTTCTGACTATCACAAATACCTTCAAAAAGGTTTTTTAAAACAAAGCTACTTTCCTGATTAGAAGGGAGAGTAAATGAGAAAAGAATTGTTGGGCCAGACCAATGTGTGTCTTATTGGGACAGACTCATACTGCCTTTAGTCTTTTAGCAGAGCAGTGATAACTTCTTGTAGATGAAAATCTGACTTATTTCAAACTGATGGTGTCCATTTTCTTAATAAACCAGAGCTAATCTATTAAGTGCACAAATGACCTCTGGACTATTCCAATGCCAAGAATAAATTGAGTGTCTTCATGAAAAGCTTTTTATTTTTCCTTTCTGGAAAACATTCAGAAGAAGGAAGCAGCAGAAAGCAGAAACTGCCAGTAGGTGCAGCTCTGACACGAGTCATCCTCTTCAGATGAGTGTCAGTGCAAGCCAAAGGTGCTAATGTCAGTGATGAGATCATTATTAGATCAGAAATCCTGTGGCAATTGCAGAACTGTGTGCAGGAGAAATAAAACAGACAGGAACCAGACCATAAATACACACATATTTATTTGTGGCGCAGCAGAAAAGGCAACTTCCATTTAACTTTAAAAGGCTACAAATAAATTAAAACTACATTTCCATTGCCTGTGATTAAGACCACTTAGACAGAGATGGACAAAGCCTTTGTGTATAACCTCTTGGACATCTCTGTTGAAGTGCACAAATAATAAACAGCTGAGAATTCTCTGTCCCCTGCAGGAAGGGCTCAGGCCCAGCACATGGAGCACTGCAGTTTGTGTTTTCTTGACCTAATGCACTGATTATCTGGAATAATCTGAGAGACAACAGCACATGAGAATTGTGTCTTTAAGTTCTATTTCAAGTACAGACTGTGATAAAATGGCAAGAAATCTAAAATGAAGTGCTTATCAAGTAAGACAATTGAAGAATTTGCAAGAAGCAACAAGAGGCAAACAGCTCCCAGGACTGACCTATGTCTTTTGAATGTCTGCTGTAAATAAAATAAAACACTCTGAGGGTTTTAAGTTGATAAGAATTCTTCCTTCAAGGAGATGAATATACACAGATACACATCCTGTACTTTGACCAGTTTGGACAGGGCTCTGAAACTGAAGCATGCTTTTGGAATATGAGAGAAGCCACCTTTTCAAACCAAAAGGAAATGCAAGGCAGAAAAAGTTCAGATGAATGCTGGAATATGAAAGAGGAAGGACTTCATACATTACAGTCATCAGGGTTGTACAGGGAACATGAACAGCAGCAATTATATTAATAACAGCCATTTATTTCAACAGATTCCTCCAGTGATGTTCACTGATGTTGATGGACACCAAATGATGAATGGTTATCAACCTGGGCACTTCTTAACTGACTGCCCAAAATCTGTGTCAGGTGAAAGAATTAAATTTTGATTTCTGAAGTCCTCTGGGCTCTAGTTCCTTCTAAGAACAATTACAGATACATACCCTGGCTCAAATAAAAAATTATATGAATTTATAATTCTTAAATAAGAACAAAATAAACTGAGTGTATGGGTAAACTGGCTGCCAGGTGAGGTGGAAACACCAGCTATCAGATCACAGCCTTAGTCCATTCAGGTATTTGCTGACAACTAATGGAAGAAAGGGAACACTCCTCTCTTTTCCTCCTTTTCTCAGTTGTTTCCATTGTCATCAGCAAAACAACACGTAGTGGCTTAAGTGCAGAACACTGAAATATTAATTCCTATGTCCTAGTTTTGTGCCCTGTGCACCCTCCTGAAGTGTGATAAGTTACTTATTTTGGTTGCCTGATAAAAAATTGATTGATTCTGACCTGTGAAAACCTCCTAAAAAGCCTGGTTTTACTCAAGTGGCAACTAAAGAGCCAGCACAATGAGAGCAGCTTTGGTGCACTCAGAAAGCAGAAAACCACAGTGCAAGATCACAAAGCCAAAAGAGTTTTCAATAAATCATAGTGAAAGATAGCAGTTCCTTCTTCATATGCAAAACACTATTGAGTCTGAACATTTCTCGAGATGAAGACAAACTCAGAATAAATATTATGACTGTTGCAATCACAGAGCTACCTGGAATGCTCAGCATGTCTCTCTTTCTATGTATTCAGGCTTCTGTTTCCTGGAGTTTATCTACTGACTTATCAATCTCAAAAATTAATTATAAGCCCACATCAGTGCAGTTTATTTCAGCACCTTAAACTACTTCTCATTAGTTTTAGGAAACAGTGACTCAGCTTTCTCTTTTTTCATTCAAAGCTGAACTTTCATTTTTTAAATCTACATTCACTTCCCTTCTGATGTTTGGATTTTTACATCTTTATCATAGGAACAGAGTTCAAAATCTCCCATTTTCATAATAAAAACATCCCAGAATGAGCTACTAAATATTTGATGTTATTTTTATATGATTTAACCTTGCAATCTGAAGATAAGTCAGTATCTTCTACAATTAAGAGTCAGTTTCAAGGCTGAGTGTAGGAACTAACTTCATCTTCAGTACAGCAATTTAAAAAACTCCTAGGAAGTTTTATGTTATTTTAAACAATGTATGTTATTTATGCAAAGTAGCTGTACTTCAGTCCCTTATTCTAGGTCACAGATGAATTCATACAGAAATTGCACTGCGGGCAAAATGTTACTGAAAATTCGGATTAAGTTTAATGACAATGCAAATTTAAGCACTACCTTAGCTGCACCATAACAGTGCTGTCCTTCCAGAAAGTGATGCTAAAAACCCCAAAATGCACCCAGCCTGTGGCTCCAGATGCCTCACCTGTTTATCTAATGCCCCTCCTCCAGTGTTATTTCAAACCTCAGCAAATTTTCATGTGCTGAGGCAGCTTAAGACATGGCAAAAGAATTAACAACATATTTTAGGATGATCTATAGCTTTCTGACTTAAGGGTTTATTTAATACATTTAAATACATTAAATACATTTCCAGAATTATTTATTTTGGAGTTTTTTACTCCAAAAATTCTCTTGCTGTTCTGAGAAACTGTCCTTTTTTTTTTTATTATTTTTCACCTTTCAGGAAGTCAGACCACCACCTCTACACCTGCAGTCACAGCATCAGGACAGACACATGTGAAAGTGTTCATCCTCCAGTGCTCACTCCCTCTCTTCTATGAAGATAACATGATATTGAAATAAAAAACTTAAAAATAAATCAGCACGAGGGGGGTTATTTCTAGATATAATTCTGCTCAACAAAGCCACAGTCATTGGCAAGAAAAGTTCTAACCAAATTAACTTTTCCCTGTATGTAAAACCACAGCAAGCAAATGAATTATGTGGGGACTCTGGAGAAAGCTGTGATTTCTCTGCTGTGCTTTCACATGCAGCATAGAAAAGCACTTTGCAGTAAACAGTAGGCAGGGCCTCTACTTCAATCCTGCAGATTAAAGCAAAGGACTGTTTTGTTTTCAGTCCATCAGCTCAGCCCCACACCCAGCAGCCCTTGGCTCCTGCAGTGCCACTGACAATCTGCCATATGTGGCACATCCTATAGCAGCTCTCCCAGAGAGATGGACCAAAATCAACACTGTTGTGTTTTGTAAAGGGCACTGAAAAACTGACAGATGGCAACAGCTGGGGCAAATTCCATTCCAGGAAGCACTTTTTAATCAAAAATTTTATACAAAGCATATGGGGGTTTTCATTGCACATGATTTCTCTTTCACTGCACATGATTCCCACTGCCTTTCATGCTGCTGTTCTAGCAGGCAGCTCCCACACAGAAGACAGCTCCCACACAAGGACAGTACTGAGGCAGAAATGGGCAAACACCCATTTGAGCTGACAGAGCTGCAGGATTTTGTCCTTTGCTCTGCCCAGTTTTAGTGAAGTGCTGCAGAGGTGAAGCCCTGGGAGAAGAGGCCATGCAGAAACAGCTCCAAGGAAGCTGCCAGTGGGGATGCAGAAGCTTTGCTGTCCTAAATACTGTATTCTAGTCCAAAAGCATCTGAAAGCTGATGTTAAATTGCTGTCATCCTTTCAATTCTAGCACACCTATTAATTACAGTGTTATACTGAATTTCATTTCTGTACTCTGGCTGCCACACTGAATACAACGCTCGCTGTTCTGCCTTCATTCATGACTTTTTTTCATTAGCACACCTGGAAGCTCTCCAAGGCAGGCAGCAGTAAGGAGCAGAAGTCTTGTCAGAAATATCCATTAAATCTGTCACAGGCACTAACAAATCAATCGAGTACCAATGAGCCTTTCAGAAATTTTTTGAGCAGCTGGTTAAAAAGGGACACACCTGACTTGAAAACTTTTCAGCAACACTAGGCCTGACATGTTGTGGTTATTATATCCACTGCCACAGAATCACAGTTACTTAAATTTCTCTGTGATGTGACAGCAATAAGTGAATTTTAAATGCTTGAACTAAATTTAAATTTAATTAATTAAATAATTTTAAAGGAAATGAGTTAAATTTAAATACATTTTTTTATGGAGATGGATTCCTATAACAGGCTCTCACTTGTTAATCCAAATTATTTTTCTGTCCTTTTAAACTTTATATAAAGGGCAAGTAAGTTAGAGTACATCATGATTTTTAAAAAAACAACAAAAAATCAGAAATTTAAAAGTTACATTTTTTAAGGTAATGTAGGTTTGTTTTGCAGTCTGTTTATATCACCATGGTAATTGCACACCAGCTAACTGGAGTCACAGTCAATGAAAAACCAATCACTTCCAAGAACTAGTTCTTTTTCTCTCAATCTTTGTATAATTTTCTAAACTTCATATAAGAGACAGTGCTGTAAGTGAGGGAAACTGACCTATTAGGTGAAATACTTTATTACAAAAACAGTGTAAGGCAAGTGTTTGCGTGGATACAAAGTGCATATGCTGGTTAATTGTGCCCAAAAGCTGCTATTACCCCAGAGAAGTTTTACAATAACGTGCATCATGAATGCCTGTAACACATCTACACTTCATACCTACCAATATTTTGTCCCTTCACGCCCTCCTGGGTTTTCAGTAAGCACAGAATGTCTCGGGCTCAGGGCTGTGGGAGGGGGTGACAAACAAATCAGTGAACTCCTTGAGAGTGACAGCAGGCAGAGAGCAAGAATGTCAGGGTGGGCCCACACAGCTCCCCGAGGAGAGGATCACAGCTCCCAGGAGACGACTGGAGCTGTGAGGATGGGACTGGGCACCCGTTTTCGGTCACTTGATCAGCCCAGCATGTCCTCCTTAATTAAACTGGCCTGAGCCAATTAGCTGGGCAGCTCCGGTGTGTGCCAGCAGGGCAGGAGCAGAGTCTCTGTCGAGCCTGGGACTGGCACTGTGTGATACTCCAAAAGCTGTTTTCTCAAAACATTCTGAACTGTAATATGTTTATGTTCACCACGCCTACGATGGAGGCAACAAACAAACAAAAAAAATCTAATATTTCCTCCACTGTCCTTTCTACGCCGCCTTTCAGTCCGAGAAACAAGAGTCACCCTGACATCAGACAACATTTAAAATAATATAAAGACTTGGTCCATTTAATACAGGAGCACTGGACTTCATTTATAAAAGGAGAGGTTGTTTCCAAATTACTGAGCAAAATTGCTGTGTGCCAGTCTGGTGTCACTGTTACGTCCCCTATAAACACACCTGTATCATAAATGGTTATGGAAGAGAAAACAGCTGAGAACAGCAAATCCTTCTGCTGGGGCTGCACTCAGAGATGCTCACTGCTCCACAGTCACTGAGATAAAAGCACTTGGGAGAAGATTTTATAATCTCAACACAGGAAAAAGGACAGTGGAGGAAACCACAAGCCAGGAGAACAAATTGGTTTGATTCATTTCACACAGCCAGAAACAGGAGAATTGAGCAGAAAATCAATGACCTAAACCATCTGTCCAGAGTTTGAATTCTTTATATTCTCCTACCCCTTCTTGCTTCATAAAAGTAGCATCACATGCATTTTTTAGGTGGCCCTAGCAAGCAAAGGGATCAACAGCAGTTTCAGGCTATTGGGAGTGTTTGTTCTTGTCCAGAAAAATAATTTTTTTTCAGCTGAGTGGAAAGAAGCAGGTTCAAAGAGAAGTGGGGGCTCTTATCTATTCTTTCCACCAGAGAATTGTTGACCAATAAACACAAGGAGCTCTAAAGAATAAATAATTACCTATTCAGGCTGTTCTTTTAGAATGTTTTTAATATTTAGAAACCATTACATGCAAGTGGCATGTCCCTGCTGCTTTACACTAACTCAATTAGTTCCATTCTGAGAAACACATTTTAAAGCCTTTTGATTTTATTTTTAAAGCAAGCTGGAATCCTGCAGTGCCAATTTTGTTGCAGTAAACTTTTAAGTGGTGAATATTCCAATTCCACTTGCTGCATTACTAACACTTCCTGGTATTATAAATTATTTTTCTAAGTCTGTATAAAGAATGCTGCATCAGGACAAGCAGTCCTTTTTGATTTTCATCATCATTCACCTAGGAACATGACAACACAGGAACTCAGACATAAAAGGAAATTAGTTATGTAAAGGAGAGAGATGTAATTGAATTAATGGGTGGACCACAGATGGAATGAAAGTGTGAAGAAAGTTATTCGAGTGGAATTTGCATTATTTGACTCAGTTTGTTCCTTCAAGTCCTCATACTGCTCCTTCAGCCCTCCCTCTGAGGGTCCCTCCTGTTATTGCAGCACTGGAAGTAAAGGTGGGTGCAGATTTTGGATTCTCAGGTTCACACAGACTGGAGAGCACAAGTGAGCAGCTCAAGTTTACTACTTCTTGAATACCAAATAATGAAGAGAATCAAACTACACAAGAAGAGAAAACATCCTGGGGTATCATTCTTGTTTGCTTCAACTGGCTCACTATAAATCTTCGTGGCTTGGAGTTATGCTTGCTAGCACAGTTTTTAAAATAATTTCATTTATATCAATACATGTTAGAAAACGTTCATTTCTACATGAAATTGTAAAAACCTAAGCAGTTATGATTTCCACTGCAATCCTAATGATGAGGGATAACTAGAGCAGTTTTACATTTTTCAGCTGCTCACACTTCTTTTAATATATGAGCCTGTTCAGACCTATGGTAACCACCATGTATCACTCAAACCATAAGAAGAGAACTAGTTCTCATCCTTTTTACCCCCAGTGAGTTTCCATGATGAGTTTACCCCAATGAGTTACACAAATGAGTTTTCTATGCTGTCCTTCCTGTGATTCTCAGAATTTGAAATACTTGAGGAAACACCTGATTTTAGAGAATGTCTAAAAAGTGTAGAAACCATGCTTAACTCCATAGCAAAAATCACATCTCAAAAGCAAGTTACAGTCTTAATTCACACTAAATGTTTCATTGCAGAAAAAATATTGTTAAAATAGTTCCTCAACAAAATAAATACTTTCTGCAGCTTTTAAAATACTCTGTTGAAAATAAAAAGCTAATGGCTATAGTTCATTGAAATAAATTACTTCGTATTTCAGCTGCAGATTCAAGCACATTGCAATGGTTCTCATACAGCAAGGCTTCATTAGTTTCAAAGGAGTGTGACACAAAATATACATCCATCCTCAGAGCACAACAGCAGCAACAAATTTTTGGACCTATAGGCTTAGCAATTCCAGTACTCCCCACTCAGGTTTGTCTTGTGTTCTAAATAGCCCAAAAGTTTAACAACTCTCACTATTTTCCTGGCATCTTCAGTGACAACCTGGTTTAACTTAACAATTTTTTACTTAAATGGTTATTTAGTGCACTTCAGGATTATAAAATGACAGGTTCTGTCCCTGTCCTATTGTGTAGGGCTGCAATCCACTGTAATATCCTGCCCTATTTTTCTAAAGATCAAGTCTTGTACAGAAAGAAAACTACTCAAAAAGAGTTCAAATGTATCTCAAATCACTATTTTCCATAAGTAGTTTTAAAAGTCCAAGTGGATATCATCAGACTGGAATGAGTCGGTTATTTTCCTTGCTTCTTTCTAGCTTCAAGTAATCTAGCATATTTAGGTGTAATGAAGTATCTCAATGTTCCCATTCATTATTGATTTTATCTGTCAGGAAGAACGTGCATTCACTCCCAAGCATGTAATTCTCATTTTCTCCCTAGCCCCTTCCTCCTGCAATGAAAACGCCTCAGCAGCCACTAAAAGCTCCATCAGAACATCCTGAATCCCTGACCCTTTAGTCTTCTTTGGACACACTGATGTCACCTACTATTATTTCAGAGCTGTAAAAATGACTAAGAAAGGCAATCACAGAAAATAACCAAACCCCAAAGCCCTCAAACTCCTCATCTCTGAGCTTCAGGGACTAACAGAGGTCACTATGAGAGTGATTGGTTTTTTTGATGCCTTCTAAATCTGAAATCTGAGCATGTTTATCACTCTTAACTTTCCTGGATGATAAGCCGCATTCCTTAAGTCAAAAACAGCATCCCCAGAATTAATTGTGCTATTACTAATCTTTTATTTTACCTTAGATTAGGAACACCATGAAGAGATTCGTTTTTTGCCTTTGAAGGCTAAAGTCTTAACTAATTAAGCTACAGTAATAAATGTAAGCTTCAAAGCTAGTCTTGGTTTGAGAGGAAGTGAGGTTTTTGGGAAGTTAATAGTCAAACCAGCCAGTGGTCAGGTTTGAATATTGACACCTGGTGTGACCACTGAAGACACGAGTCACCTCTGAGGACACAGGGGGTTAAAAGCAGAGCATTCCCAGAGTTGGATCTCTTCTGTCCCGGCCGCAGGAGAATGCACCCCTTCCCTGCCCGGCCACAGGCTGGGTGAGGGAGGGGAGCCATGGAGGCCCAGGCTGAGGTAGGCCGGAGCCCCGGAGAGAGAGAGAGAGGGTGGAAGGGAATGGAACCGGGCCAGCCCTGCAGGATGGAGGGGTGGAGAGACACCAAGATGGCTTTTGTAACCCCCCAGAGGGGGAGAGTGAGAGAGAGACAGAGAGAGAGAGAGACAGAGACAGGGACACAGGGACAGAGAAAGAGAAAGAGACAGAGGCAGCCTGTGCCAGCAGAGGAGGTGGGAGGGGAAGGTGCCCAGTGTGTGGGAGTCACCGCCATGAGATCTCAGTGCCCTGAGGGCAGCGGAGCTCGGACTTTTAACCTTTCCTTGGGTGAAGAAACTTTATGAAACATTAGTCCTCCTGGCTGGTGGTTTGAGAGAGAAGAGAGACAGTCTGGAACCTGAGCTGTTAGAGGAAGATGGGAAGAATCCAAGGTGGGAGGAGATGCTGGAGTGGCTTCTGGCTGGACTTTTCCTGTACAGCCATAGACTGAACCAAGTGTCCTGTAATACATGAAACTGCATTTAGGGGGATGCAATGGCTTGAGCCAAGAGAGTGACCTGCTGTAATGACCCCATATAAAGGAGTGGAGTGAACAGAGGAAGATGAGGAGGGTGTGGTGGTGCCCTCTGTCTTCAGGGAGAAGAAGAGCTCTGTTCTCGAGACCCTTGGCCCCAGGGGATGAGAAAAATGCGGGGGACTGTTGTCCCAAAAATGAGACATGGTTGGTTTTTGGCACTTGGCAAAGCATCCTTGAAGAACCCTGTGAGCAGTTTCGGTCCAGGGACGGTGGTGAGAGCACTGTACATGGAGACACAGGAAGTTTCAACTGTGTTTTGTGGGGAGGACTGTGGTACAAGAGAGATTCCTCTCTCCCCTGATGGACTGAGAATTGATTATCTGAGTGGGGGTAACTTGATCAGGAATCCAAGGTTTTGTCTCACTGTAGTTTGGTGGAAATTGGGTGGGAGGAGGAGGAATGTTTAGAAAGTTTTCATTCTGTTTCGTGTGTGTTCCTGATTTTAGTGTAGGTTAATAAAGTTTTTTCCCCTCTCTTTCTAAGTTTGAGCCTGCTCTGCTCTGTTCCTGGTCACATCTCACAGCAGTTAGTTGAAGAAAATATATTTTCATGGGGGCACTGGCATTGGGTCAGCGTCAAACCATGACAGCTAGAAATCAAAATCATTAAAAAATTGTTATAAACAACTGCAACACCCCATGGCTTCATCTGTACATCATATTTTTTTTAATCATACCTCATTTTCACCAATAAATTCTGGGCATCCTAAACTGACTCATGTTCTAAGTCTGGCTGACATTGAGTAGAAACGATAATATTCAGAATGACAATCTTAGAATAACTTCTGTACTTTTAATGTTGTACCAAAAGGATAGTTGCTGTTATTAATGCCACTGCTTATCAATACTAACAAACAAACAAACAATGAGTCTGGACAGTTTCACAGTCTGAAACAAAGAAATGGGATTTTTTGTTCAGCCCATGGATGTAAGTGGGCTGACAAGTGCTGGATTTGCCGTGGTGCAGCTGAGAATACACACTCCTCTGAGCTGCTGAAACAACAAAGAAGATTTGGAGAATTTGTGGTTGCATCTTGTAGTTTAGTGAATATTCAGGCATCCTTCCTGGCTGGTTTTATTGTCACCTTATTCTTTACAGTACTTTTAGCACAGCCAAAATACAGTCAGAGACTGGGACTCCATCTGCCCAGGAGGTGTGAACTGGAACTGCTTCTGAGACACAGATTACTTGTCTGGGGGGAGCCAGACCTCTGATCTTGCTAAGAAAGGCTCTCTATAAATTTATCAAGAGCATAAAAGGAGTTAAAGATGTAATGGGCCCAGCTCACCCTGGTATACAATTACCCAGCTCAGCCTTGCTGGGACACAAGGCACTGAAATGTGACTTCATCAGCCCAGAAATGGGGGCACAGTGACAAGTTTGACTCTTCTCTTCCAGAGTGAGAAGGGACATCCATCACCTCACTGCCCTGAATGTCACCTCCTGTTTTTCTGCTTCAGAAAACACCATGAACAGAAGAAACCCCCTCCACACCAGGCTGTTTAGGATGATCACAGTGCTTTTAGGGAGTAACATGAAAGGCTTCTGCACAAAAAGAGGGGGAATAATCTGCTCTGCCTTGTGGATAGGACTAAAACTAATGGGCTAAAACCATTGTACACAAAGTTCAGACCAAGCTTCATGAAAAACCAGGAGTAGGGTGAAGTGTGCAATAGATCGCCCAGGGAAGCTGTTGCATCTCTGCCACTACACATCTGTAAGATTAGGACAGAAAACTATTTCTCAGGAATGACAAGGGGCCTGCCTTGGGCAGGAGCATGGACTGATGACATCCTGAAGTTCCTTTCAGATCTATTTTTGCACAGCATTGCCGAAGAAACGTAGTTGCTGTTATTGGAATGCAGGTAGATGTCTCTTCCAAAAGCCTTCCATGATCTCACAGCATTTTGTGAGGGACAGAATCCTGACAAATTGATTCAGTAGATCCCACCTTGTTTCTAGCCAAACGACCCCTATGCCTGAAAGTCAAATCCTGGAGGTGGTTACCAGCCTCAGAAAGGGAGCTGACTGTTGCATGGCTGACTGTGCCAGTTGGTGTAAATTGAATTAAAAGTTACATTCCTTCTTTTGGGTACATTTTATCAGACCTTTTAAAAATACAGATTGCTCCCATGGATGTCTGTAAATGAGCTAAGTCCACTTTGCACCTATACAGTGCTTACAGTTTCTTTGTGGGTTTTGCAGGGATTTATTTTTTGGGGGGTATTTTTTGGCCAAGGGGAGGAGAGGAGGGTCAGGGAATGTCTCTGATACCCTGTAAAAGGCTCCACGATGCCATGGTAAGTTTAGTTGTTTTAAAGGTCAGTTGTATTTCAACACCAGTCTGTGAAAATCCTTTTTGCGTCATGACTTGAAAAACTGAAATGTGGAAAACTCCTGATTCTGAAACTTCTCACATTTGCAAGCTTATACTGGTATTTTCAAGCTTTCCTTGAAAACTAGGAGACAAAAAATACAACTGCATAAAAAAGAGAGAGTGAGGTATGTTTATACCATGATAATTTTAAGAACCAGGGCTTTACATATGCTTCAATTATTCAGAATAAATTCATTAGATAAAGAGACACCAAAAGCCATTCATTGCAATCTTGTGAAAGTCTTCATGCTCCAGTTATGAAAAATGCTGATTACATTTGACAGCCAGCATTTTCACAGCCACATTTAGTCCTGTTAGTCTCTCCTTAGTCCTTCTTGGAAACACAGACCTGTTGGGAAGGTAACTGCACAGAAGACTTCTTTTTCTCCTGTCATCACCCTTGATGTTAAACATTAGACAGAGGTGAAAAAAAAGTGCAGATTACAGTAATTTTCTCCTGTGACCACTCAGGTTTGACGTGCACCATAATGTGGGCACTCCTAGAAGGGGTTGACAGACTTACCTTAGTAGGCATGGTGATGAAAAAAGGCAGAGGTATTAGGAAAAATGTTAAAGTTTCCATAAGTGAAAACCAAAACACCGTTTGCAGTTTGGAGTAGGCCTGTGCCACAAGTAACATTTAAACTAAAAAAATGAGATCATAGGAATGGGTACATAAAACACATCAAAGCACTAAGGGCAGGTAAGAATCACTGAATAGCAAATGCTTCTTAACAGCTTAGTTCTGCTTAGCAACAAAGCAGTTACCTGGTGAAAAATTATTTGCCCAGGCGAAAAACACAAAATGAATGAATTACCTGTGCACCAGGGCAAGCAGCAAGGTGCAAACACAAGGACTAAGTTAAAGCACATGTCCAAAAGAACTACACCCTCACTAGCAACGTATAAATATGGAATAAGTAAGTATAAGTTAGTAGATAAATGTATTAAATAAATAGGCACTTCCCCTACCATGACCTGCCACAGTGATAAATCCTGTACATTTCCCTGAACCTGTCACTGATGGAGGACGAGCAGTTCAAATGGAAGGCATTAAGAAGAGCAGGAACATTTCACAGTTCAGGTAACACCCAGCAACGTCTCTGCACAGGTGTGCCCTGAGAACATCAGCCTGGAGGGGAACTGACACTGTGCCTTCTGTTTTGGTTCAGCTCTGGTCCTACAGAACTCCTGCCCATCTGCAGTGAATGGGTACGTGGCAGCTGGGTTGTTGTCTTTTTTGTTTGGTTTGAGATTTGGGGTTGTTTTGGGTTGTTGGAGGGGATCTTTTGTCAATAGGTTTTGTGTGTATGTTTTTAAAGTCAAATGCACACTGGTACTACTGAAAAAAAGTTTATTTCTATAAGGTAACACAAATTCTGATGAAAGAGCCAACCATCTGCCTGTAAACTACTGCAGGGGTTGTTGCAGAGGAAGAATTCACAGAAATTTAGCCTTACTACAGTTTCCTCACGGAAATCTCAGCAGACATTTCAGCACACATCAGAAACTGCCCTGATATATTCTTGAATCCAGGCCCATTAAAAAAACAACCAACCAACCAACCAAACGCGGAGAACTTTCCAAGTACTAGAATCTTTTTCTTCTCCAACAGTTGCACAAAATACTGAAAATATTAACAGGCTGATGATAAAGGAACTGTTGGAGCTCTGATTCTCTGTTACAGTTGAAGACTGATATTTTATACAACTGAAATTTCCACATTTAAACAAAATATGGCCATAAAAGATATTCCACATTACCACACTATTAAATGTACAGCTACTGAATATTGTTAATGTTGTACTTGTATCTGTTTCCGTTTTCTCCTACTAAATACATGATGCAAATTGAATTTTCCATAAAAATCTTTTAAAAATTAATTATGAAACCAAATAAAAGTACATGATATTAAATAAAAAATTACAACAGAAATAGTAAGTTCCTCCAACCATTTAAAAAGAGAGGAGCTTTTTTAAAAAGTGGATAGAGGTTTTTCCAAAAACAGGGAATGCAGGCCCTTCAAGAGAATGAAGGGTTCAATCAGTACTATAATATTGTCTATTTTACTATATTGTACTATAATACTGCCTGGACTGCAGATCATGAGGCCAAATATTATCACAAAATAAAATATTAATATCAGGGAATACACAGAAAGTGTTTATCCTTGTAAGAAGTAGATACTCCTCACAAAATAAATACTTCAAGTCAATAAATGGAGAAGCTAAATTAAAACTACTGTCTAATGTAACCTTTATCAAAAAAGCCATTCTGTCTCTGTAAGTTCAGTACTTCAAAGGATGATTTTGTACATGAAAAGTAAATCACTATCTAATGAAAAACGTGTTGATTCTCCCAATGTAAAAGCCGAAGAAAATAATAAGGCTAACGAATTCCCAGTCAGCAGAGTTTGCGGTGTCAGTGACAACAGCATGTGATTAACATCCCTGGCAGGATCCTAAGGGAATGCAAGCAAAAGAACCAAACCTAAGATGGAACACTCACAGTGACAGAGGAAAAAATGACAAGGGCATCTTTTCACTAGGAATTGATCTTCATGCAGCCAAGAATCACTGGGCACCATGAGCGACAAAAAAATCTTGATATTAAAATGGGGGTCAATATATAAAAAACATTTGGAAGCCCTGGTTTGGCAGGGTAGGAGCTGATGCCAGCGTAAGCTTTTGGGAAAAGTGACTGAGAACAATTCTTTCGGGATGCTGTAAAATGCTGATTGGGACAAGCACTTGGACTTCTGCTTCCTGAACATGACAACTCCCCAAGAACAAGGATACTCACCTTTACCAGTTCCTTTCCTTAGAAAAGGTGAAGATTCTTAAGCAATACCATCTTTTTAACAACTGCACCATCTTAGGATCTTCAGAGCAGCTATCAAGCTTTTACTATTCTCCCTTTTCTTCAAAAAAGTATTTTTAATGAAAGAGGGGATTTAAGAGAAAACTTGCTCGACATGCAGAAGTACCCCATTCTGCTTAAGGGACTCAAGACAGAAAAAGTGTCAGGTAAAATAGACTTAACACAGATGCAAACTTGTGTATGTGTTGGGGGTTGGGTTTCTCCGGGGAATTTCTTCCCAATGAGTTGCTAAAGAAGCATGGAATTCTCGGTGCTTGAGACGGGGGTTGGGGCAGTCGTGCTGTCTGGCATTGGAGCAGGACGGCCAGGCTGCTGCTGGCTGCGGGGAGAACTCGCTGTCCCTGCCGGAGTCCAGTCCTCAACTGCTTCTTTCTCTCTGTGGGTGAGCCTCGGCTTGTGAGAGCAGCCTCTGAACTGGCACGTTACTATCGCCCACCTCACTAACAGAGGGGCCTGTCCCCGTTGTTAGGAATAAAACACTAAGAAATCTCAACACCTAAGTTGTAAAGTTAATAAGTTAATGTTGTCAATAACCCTTTTTCCGTCGGGAATCACCTCTGCTGCTTCCCAAAATGGCGGCCGGGACTTGAAAGGGGGAGGAGTGATATCGGCCCGTATGCAAATTAAGAGACAGTTCATACAGAGCAGCAAAACAAGCTCCTGAAACAACGAGCCAGCACCAAATGGAAAGATTTAAACATCCTTAGATGAAGAACAACGCGCAGTTGTCTCCTAAAACACCCCTAAAGATTTGTAACATCTCACCCTAACCACGGAAGTTAGCTAGAACAAAAACCCTAGACTTTGAGGCAAGCCATGTCTCCCTATGCCCTCCCGTGAGGGCGGCAGCCCCAGCTCTGCCGTGTGTGTGACAGAGCTGAAATCTCTCTCCTCCTCTGCGCCGGCCCTGGGAGCAGCAGCGGTGTGCGCGACCCCTCGGGCCCCCGGTCTGAGCTGATCTTTTAATAAAGGCATTGAAAGGAGCCAGGCTCCTGCCCTGGTCATTTCGCCCATCCGCTCGGCTGCCCGAGATCCTGAGCTCATCTCTCTCTGCCCTGCTGGGAGCCGGGCAGTTGCTGCCCCGCCCCTGCCACTTCTTTGGCACTGCTCCGAGCTTTTTCACTGCACTTTAGACCCGCACTCCCTGCCTGCCGAGACGTCCTGCCATCCCAGCCCGCTGCTCCCGAGAGTCCTGCTGGGGCACGGAGCCGGCTGCCCTGGGGTTTGTGGAGCAGAGCCTCTCCTCCATTTTCCCTCCTGCCTCGGCCCCGCCGCCATCACCGCGTTTGCCGAGCCCGCGCCGGAGCGCCCCCTGCAGCCACGTGGGGAGCACCGCACCTGCCCTGCACATCGGGAGCTGCAGCGCCCCTGCCGGCTGTGCCCGGAACTGCACCGAAGGGAAAGTGCCGCCGCCGCAAGGCTCTCACTGGGTCTGGGTCTGTTTGGGGTTAACGCCAGAGCTGCTGTTGTTTGT